>JANHFP010010060.1:158902-176415 GCA_032468135.1 Calamaria suluensis
GGCCACCTCCGCCCGGCGGCCACTTTTCCTACCGGCCTGGCCGGAACCCACTGCTGCTGTCAGCGATTGAGGGGCCTGCCTCGCTTGCCCCAAAAGCGCCCATGCACCAGGTAGCCGCCGGCGGTGGCTGAGGGCTTAGGATCCCTTACCTCTTATTACCCCCTTCCGCCCCCCTGGCCTCCTAGCGCCCCCCTAAGGCATGCCACCGCCCCCCAGGGGGCAGTAACGCCCCCTTTGGGAACCACTGATGTAGATGGTGTTTTTTATTCATTAAACAAACAAAACCACACAAACAAAATATCTACTTACTTTAACAGGAGTCATAGTTTTAACCTGATTTACTTCTTCTTTTATCTCAGACCTGGGGCAAAGGGACACACATAATGACAGAAGTAGGGATAGTACAGGCTATTATAACAAGTTTAAGATATTTGATAGTTTTGCAAAGTGTTTGGATCCCAATAACCAACAGTAGCACATTTATGGTATTATTAATGTGACACCTTTTTATTACAAGATTGTTTACTAGACTCCTATAATCAAAAGGTGGAATATAAATCTAAATGCACCTGCATAGTTTTTCTTTGTACAAATAAGCACATTAAAAGTGAAGTTTGCCAAGGAGGTAGAAATTGTAACAACGGTACAGCCCTGTTGGGGATGGATCTGATTAGATGACTGCTGGGTGATCACATACAAAAAGGATATCTCTTTTGTATTTTGATATGAAACAGAAAATGCAGCAAATTTGTAATCAAGAATCTCAATGAGATTGGGCCTAAAACTCCAATAATTCCTTTCTAACAGGACAAACAATTCTAGCAAATGTGGGTTTACAAACCTAGAGATCACCAAGGTAGTGAAATCCTAGGCACAGAATGCAGAACAAGCAATATTTGACATGCTGCCTGCCTGAAAAAAACAGAAATCCCTGTCCCCATTTGCATCTGATGCATTTAATTAACACTGAATTCTGCCTGATGAGCCACTCTCAGTAAAAAAGGCAACTCACTTTTAAGCATATTCATCTTTGGGTTCCCTGTTTTAGGTAACTGCTACTAAGCCGTGGAGTAGAAAGTACTTTAGATTTTAAGTGTCCAGCTAACAGTACTTACCCTTCTTTGGCTTCAATTTTGATTCTTTTCTCGTCTTGTTCCTTGAGAGGGAAATGGAAAACAAAAAAAGGGTAAAAAGTTTACATACCTTTAAAATTACAAGTAGTCCTCACTTAGCAACCACTTGAAGTTATGACAAGAGTCCCCAAAAGTTACTTATGATCCAATTTTGAAGTTATGACAGCTGTACAACCCTCTCCCCCCATGGTCATGCCTTTGCATATTGGGCATTTGGCAACTGCTTCACCTTTATGGCCATTTGCAGTGTTACGTGATGATAATCATAAAAATTTTTTTTGCTGGTTTCTGACTTTTACTTCTGGTTTCCAGCAAAAAACTGGCCATTGGATAAAAGGTTTCACTTCATGACCACATTTGTTTAATGACTGCCATGTTCACTTAATGACCACTGCAAAAAGCTTGTAAAATTGGGCATGGTGACATTATCACCTACTTAACAACTGCAATAACTTACGACTGTAATACTTGGCTCAGTTATGGTTGTAACTTGAGACTACCTGTACTGGAGAAAGATGCAGCTCACATGCTGAAGTTAGATCTAGTTAGCATCAATAAATATCTCCCTCTCAAAAGGATAACTGTTAATATTCAATCTAAAATTAATTTGTCCTGGATGATATAAATTGCACAGTGAGGTATTCAGGTGCTTTTTAGGGGAGGCAGCATGGGAGAACTAAACTTTCAAAGAATTTTGTAAGCCTTCTCAATTGTCAGATGGGTTAAGTTGAAAGTTCTAGCCAGTCCATGCCAAATAGGAGAAAACTAAGTTGCAAGCATACCTTTTCTCCAGACAGTTCCTCCTCCTCTTCCTCCTCCTCATTTTCTGCATTACTTTCTTGCTTTAGCTCTCCATTCACCTCATCTGATTTGCGTTTGTTCGATCTATTTTAATTAACCATAAAATGGATCCATAAAATATAAATTAATCAAAGGAGCTGTTCATTGTATGGTATATATTAATAAGAAAAAAATAAAACCAAGGGAAATAAGATCCGTTCCATTCTTCTCCCAACTTCTTCCCAAACCTGTCCTTTTTCTAAAAAATCAGGCTCAGTCTCTTTATGGCTGAGTGTAAAGTATAGCTAAATGCATGCCTGCACTTTGGCTCCCTGTATGAGAGTCATATATTATCTGTAATAATATGTTCTTCATACCATAACAAGGCCGGCTTTCAGAGTTGTATCATACTTGAAACAAATTATCTACAGGAAGACTTCCCTTACTAACTGCCTCATGGAGTGACCATTCAGTTACAATAGTGCTGAAAAAATAACTTTGCAATCAAGACACACATTTACAACCTTTGCAACATCTCTCAGTCACCTGTTCACCATTACAGCCGGTACACTTTGTCTGGTGCCAGAACCAGTTTTTCATTCCCCCTCACCTCACAAAAGTGGAGAGACGGGGGAAAATGTGATTATGAATAAGCAGGCAGATAATGGAGAATGTACACTGAAAGGAATGTGCTAGTGCCAGCTATTTGACTAGCATGCTCAAGGACGTGAGTGCACTAGGCAAACAGCCAGTATATGCATCCTTTCAATGTATATTTCCCATTGTGGGTCTGCTTACTCTCTTGTAATCCCTTCCTCTCCAATGAACTTAAATAAAAACATTAATTCCCTTCTTGCTAATTATCCCAGTGCCGGGGTTAGCATTCCAAAGAGTAGGGGAATGAGGAAAAGGAAAGTTGAAGTAAAACTGTAAGCATAGTCAGTGTCACATGATTGTCCATTAGCAACAGAGTTGCCAGTCCCAATCACAATTGTTAAATGAGGACTACCTATATTGTTACTGAAATCTCTGACTATGAGCCAGCACTTGTCATTACAAGCTGATTCCTAACTCTTTGCCCTAGGACAGCCTACTGTTTTATTCCTCTTTGGAAATGTATCTCAGTATTTATCACTGCCTGCTCTTTGACATTAAGCATTTCAATGCAGGTAGTCATGTCACAATTGGGGCAAAGGAAAAAAAAAGAAAAGAGCTTATGGGTCTCAATGAAGAATCAGAAGAGGCACAAATAGATGAAAACAGAAAAATACCAGGATTTCACATAACTTACTCACCCTTTGGAAAATAGAGCCATTATGGTTGGCTGCTTGCCAGAACTACGAGTGATCCTGGAGCTGGTTGAGGTTCCTGCAAATTCATTAAAAATGTTGCTGGGCAGAAATTATGGCTGTCGTTTTAAAAGTGCTTATTTTAGGTTATACACTCCTGATTTAAAGGAACACATCTAATCTCCATATATTATGCTCTAGTACCGTGATGGCAAACCTATGGCACGGGTGCCACAGGTGGCACGTGGAGCCATATCAGTGGGCACGCGAGCTGAGCTCAGGTGCACTCACGCTTGCCGCCAGCTGATTTTCAGGCCTTCTGGACCCACTGGAAGTCAGGAAATGGGGCATTTCTAGCCTCTGTAGGACCTTCAGGGGAGTGGGGAAGGCCAGTTTCTCCCTTCCCAGATTCCTAGAAAGGATCTGGAGCCTGAGGAGAGCAAAAAAATGGGCACACCGTGCCATCATGTGCCAAATGTGGGATTTGCATTGGGGTTGTGCACGTATGCATGGGAGGTCAGGGCACATAGAACTATGGGTGTCGGCATACACACACATAACCCTCCCCCACTCTCCCCATTTTTGGCACACGATGGCAAAAAGGTTAGCAATCCTTGCTCTAGTAAGAAGGTTGTCTATTGCAATATTTGCGAGGATTTTTAAGGCTGCGATAAGAGTTTATGTGCTATGTATATGTGGGGGAATGCAAAAATCTAGACATCATTGGTGTATAAGATGAGGCCCCCTACAATTCTGTTCCTATGGGAGACGTTTACCTATGTCTCCTCTTAAGATTCTTATTTATTGTATTTTCTTTTAAAATGTTTATTCCCTTTCAAAATAAAGTTTTCTTAGGGATGCCTACAACTTCTGAAAATCTTAATAAAATTATGCAAAAATTAAATGGAAGCTTCAATAAAAGTACATAATTTTCAAATAGTAAACAAGGGAAAAATACAGGATAAAGACCTCCAAAACATGGTAAGGTGATCATGATCAATTTCTACATACTCAAATTGTTTAATAAAATTGGTTTTGAGCTTGCTAACTATGTTCAAATATCCAACTGTAAGGTTGCTAACTAGCCCATTTATTCATACAACATTAAGTTGGCCAGTTGAGACCTAGTGAGAGGGGAATAACCAAATTTGAATAAAAGTTAAGATTTCTTGTTTAGAGACAATTTAGGATGATATCCCTTTAAGGCCCAAATTTACAACTAACCCCCCCCCCCCGGGCAAATGTCTGTTAGGTAGATAATGCATATCTTACTTCTGTTCTCACTACTGGACTTGCTCTTCCTGCCTCTTCGAGCTTTTGGAACAAATGGTGAAGATAATGGTGTTGAAGAAGAAGACGAGGCAGCCTCTTCAACTTCCATGTTGCTTTCCTCTTTCCCCTTGTTCTCTGCTTTCTCAGAGCCTTCATCACTGCCGTAGCCACCATTTTCTGAGCATCCATTGAGCTTCTGCCCAAATGCCAACTTGTCTCCATTTTCTAAAGACAGTTCTCTATGGAGTAGGGCTTTGACTTTGGCCAGGTAGAGTTCCTGTGGTAGAAAGGAAAGACTAGCAGGCTGAATATATTTATAGATGAGGGGATCTCATTTGTGCTTCCATGAGACATTACCTCCTAGTTTACGAGGGTCATCTCTTAATCATAATCCATTTTAAAGTTTCAACTCTTAAATTATGAATATTTCATATTTCCACTCAAAAAAAAGAAAAAGAAATAAGGTCAGCCATTTCCATGACTCATGGAAATAGCTAGTTTGCCAATAAATAATAAACTATTGGTTTAGGAAATTTATGAGTAGGTTCTCACTATGCAGATAACATGCATGTTTCCACACTCCATCACACGCATTGTCTGTGTCAGTCTGTGTGTATGAAGATTGTAAAAGACATCTCTTACTTTGCTACTCCACTTAAGTAGGCTAACTACTTAAGATAGTTACAACTTTTTATTAGTAAATCTCTAGTTATGTTTTTACAATTCCATTATTTAAGTAGCATAATTATTTAGAAAATAATTTAATATTATTTAATACCTGAAATATGAATGGAATCCTCACTAATGATTTATTTATCCTATTGTAGAACAATATAAATTACTCATTGAAAAGACAAATCTCCCTGGCATAAATCTAGAATTTTAAAATTTAGCTTTAGTGGGAAATCATATGCAGGTAGTCCTTGACTTACAAGAGTTCACTTAGTGATTATTCAAAGTTACAACGGCAATGGAAAAAGTGACTTATGACCAATTTTCACACTTTTGACCTTTGTAGCATCCCCATGATCATGTGATTAAAATTCAGATGCTTGGCAACTGGTTCATACTTATGACTGTTGCAGTGTTTCCAGGGTCATACGATCGCCTTTTGCAACCTTTCAACAAACAAAATCAATGGGGAAGCCAGATTCACTTAGCAACCGTGTTACTAACTTATCAACAGCAGTGATTCACTTAACTGTGTCAAGAAATGCCATAAAATAGGGCAAAACTCACTTAATAAATGTTTCACTTAAGAGAAACGTTGGGTTCAATTGTGGTTGTAAATTGAGGACTACATGTATTGACATTTTATCTTTTACTTTAAAAAATGATTTTGTAAAATTGCTCTTTGATCAGTGGGAGAATGTAAAAAGTTTGAAAATCCAGGAGCAAAAAATGAATACTGTTTGAAATAACACAATTCCAGAAGCAAGAGAGACTTTTCTTGTAATGAAGTCCTCAGCGAAGTAAATGCTTTACTAGATTCAAATTTCAGAATCCTACGCTTGGAAGTTCTTCCAACTAAAAGAACAGAAAGATATACTCAGTAGTAAACTGAGACGTATGTCAGTTTAAGAAGTTCAAAGACTCCATAGATATGCAGCAACACCAGCAAATTAAGATGTTCAAAAATAATCTCTTTTAAAACTGAGGCTCTGGGGGTTCTGAATGATAAGGTCTTATTTCTATAACAGGGCCAATTATACATGGATCAGTAGCGTAAGTTTGTATTTTGATTTCCAGGCTTACTTTGGAAATGTCTACATATAATATAAATTGACAGCAATTCTCAGGTCATGTCTTTCTTCCTGTAGATTACTGGTATGTATGAGAAATTTTCAGACATGCTTAAATCACAAAGCAAAAAGATTTATTTTCTCTAGCAGTGTGCCTTGATCAGATGTGCAAGCTGAGATAGGCAACAAAATTAGATTTGCAGTCACCATGCATCCACTAATTCTGAAATCACTGTTAGCATTCTGAACATTAATAGTAAGGCAGGCAAAGCAAACAACAGTTGATCATGATGATATGAAGCTATTTATCCTGATTACCCACCTCAGAAAGTTCCTCTTTGCGCAACTTGGTCTCCAGATCTTTCAACTGATTTTGAACATCTACTTGTAAGAAGCCATGTATCAAACTCAGTTTTTCTTTAACACATTCCTAAAAGCCAGAAGAAGGGGGAAAAGACTAGGTGAGTACCACAGCTAACAACCAGGTCTGCAGAAGCTTCCCAAGGTTTAGAAGCAGAAGGATATTTCATGATTCATCATGGGAAGGGTACAGTGAGAAGTTTGTGACTTACTCTTTCACCAAGACCATCTTCATCCCTCTCGAGATCTTTCAGCCTGTTTTTAAATCAAAACACAAAGACATCACAAATTAGTTTTCTGTTTTGCCCTCTTGAGTTTTGCAGGAAATTTCACCTCTGAAATGAAAGCCAAGTTAGTGGATCAATAACCGATTTAGATATACACAAGCCCTTTGATTTTCTGTGACTTTTGTCACAGAATGAATCACAGTAAGATAGAGTTCCTACTAGAACAAATTCAGAAATGACTCACTCACACTGTCACATTGTGCCAAGCCAAAGTTTAAGTATGGTTTGTTGAACAGATTATACGTTGGCTTGACAGACATAAAAACACAAATCCATGAGCAGTCAAACCTCAGTTTGACATAGTACAATACACGTGAACCAGACTGTTGTGAGCAGCCAAAGGAGATCCTTTACTGAATGAAGATCTTAGAATTCCATTAGTGCACTTCTTTTCCATACTGGAAAGGACAGCAAGAGAGAGTATGTAAAACTTGAGACTTCCTCTGGATCTCTGCTAGAATCCAAGAAATAAAGGATCATATTAAAAATATCCTTTAGAACTTCAACAATACTTATCTTATTGTGCTTAGATGAAGGGCAGCTTCTAAAGTAAATGAAGCCTGAAGTCATTAGCACTAAGATCAGTGGAAATATCTGACAGTCAGGAAAAGTATTTGTGTTACACTTTAATCCCTGCATGCATAATTTAAATATATTTTGATTGGGCATCTTGCTAAAAGGAATTCAGATATTTTGGTTGAGGAAAGAATGCTCAAACTTTTAGAAGATAAACTACCTCAAGTACTTGCATTGAACATAATTAAAACTGGTGATGGAGAATTTAATCCTCATATATCAACAGGTCTAGTGTAAAGTATGTAAAGTATGGTTTGGCAGCCACCTGTCAAGACATAAGCTAAGAATAAAATGCCAGGATATAAGATAGGTGACCCACTCTTCATTTTAGGGAAACAAGGAATCCATATATTCCTCTTCCTTATTAAAATATTTGAGCCGTCAACTTGAAAAAAAGCAGTAAACTCAATTTACTCAATTTAAAATCAGGCAAACATCACTTCTTGCATTGAGAATAGGCTGATTGGTCAAGCTGACATCCAAGAAACTGGCAAAGCAATAGGAATTGTTAACATTATTCCTCTGATATTGCAATTACCAGATTCTAATGGGCACACCTTACATTCATATGTACAGCTTCCTTTATCCAGAGCACCTGCAAATCCCTTAGGTTAGGCCAAAGGAAAAGACCTGTACCAGGAAGTAATAGGCCTTCTCTTGCTGACCGGAAAAAAACACTTAGATTCCATAGTATGAGTAAAGCAGTTCAGCTAGCAGTAAATACTAGTGAAATAAAAGTAACTTGTTTTACCCAAGGCAAGACAAGGCAAAAAAGGTAAAACTAGCTAGATTTAAACCATCTTTCCTAAAATTGATGAGATATTTTGAGCTAGAAATCCCACCATGCCCAGCTACATCAAGCAATCAAAGGGCTTGAAGATGCCCCCATATTGGGGAAAGCTAGTTTAACATTCCAATAGGAGTAATCAAAATTAAAAGAGGAAAAAGTCTACTTCAATTAATATAATCTCAAAATGAGATTATATTAAAGTTCAATTCATAGAAAAAATATCCAATTCATCCTTCTATTAATATTGTCTTGGAGGAAACTTCCAATTGACAAGGAGTAATTCCACAACCAAAAATAGTTCTTCTAATTTCTATGCAGTGCAGGTATATAGGGAGTCCAAGGCCTCATCTCATACTTCAGATCTAAATCTACAGCTACCAACTTTTGAAGGCAGAGGTAGTGATTAAAAGCACAGGTAATGATTTCCACACAGAAACACAAAATCTATTCATAGACTGAAAAAAGTACCTTACGGCTTCAAGCTTTTTTTACAGGAAATACTGTATTTGTGTAATTACCTGACTTCCTTTGATCCCTTCTTTAATGCAGTGCCAGTTAAAATAACCATTTCACTAGATTACTAATATAGTAAAACAGGACAACTGAATGCCTAGCTTTCAATCTACCTTCACCTAAAGCTGTGTCATAAATTGGAAGTGTGAGAAACAGACCCCAAGATATGGGTATCTTGGTAAAAGAGTTTTCTTGTGGCTCAAAGAACTCTTTGTATTACTTACTTCATAGTTCAGAGTGAGCACAATGACATGCAAATTGGTAAAAAGGAATTATAGGGGCCAAAAATGCCTATCTTCTTTCAAAACAAAACAGTGGCATTCCTTCTAGTAAAGGTAGACAGTTATTGAAGAATATATTAATATTTTCTCTTGGATCTCATCATTCAACTGCGTTTGTAGCCATACAAGACACTGGTGCCCATGAGATAATAGTGTTAAGACTCTCTTTGGATTACATTTCATTTATTCCCATGATTAAAAGTAGTCAGAAACATGACTAAAATGTCAACAGTAATACCAGAGAGAAAAGTATTTCTACTACTCCAGTGAAGGCAAAGGGTTTCCTGTGGAGGCATACCAGGGAACTGCCTTCTCCATATATATTCTGCAAGTACTAATTTATATTCAGGTTATATAATTTAGCAGGCTATATTTCTGTTTTACAAAGACTTCTTTTCATTAAAAAACTGGCTTTTTTTCTTTGCCTACTGTCCTGATGGAGAAAAATATCTCTGGAGACTCCAGATGTTTCAGGTTAGAATTTTCACATTTAACACTATGTCCTAGAACTAATACTAGGTCATCAAAAAAAGGATGTCTGCTGTTATTATTATAGCATCACCATTTAAAGTGGGCCATACTTACTCCAATTAACATGTTTACCTTTTAACTTTTCATTCATATTCTTCCTAATGCTGCCTTACTTTGTGAAAACATCCCCACCTTCATCTCATACATAATTAAAATATTTCAGCTTCATGCATTTCACAGTTGGGCTATAGTCATAAGGGTTTCCACTAGTACTACAATTATTACTACTACAAAAAACCCAGCTTTTAAAATTGCAACAAATGTCTTATTTTTTCTGCAAGTGGCCAAATAATTATCCCTCTGTGCACGCTCTTCGTCTCATCTTTAGCCGCTATGGCTAAATGTGCCACAAAGCTAGTTGGTTTATGTTCTTGATAACCTGGACAAACAATCACTCCAATATAAGCTCTCCTTTACTGTTGTAGCCTGAATGTAGGATTTGTTTAGGGTTAGTCAGCAGAACTTCAAAAAAAATTATGAAGGCAATCCCTTGCTCCATGGTTAAAATAAGTTATTTAAGTAATTATCATAAATGGGAATCATTTTCAATCTACAAAATCAATGACACAATTACTGCAGCAATTGTAAAAAAAGTTTCTTTCTGTTTGCATTTAAAAATGCAAAAAACATTTTTAAATGAAAGCAACCTCCTGGACCATTGACCCGTCAGAGTAGCAGAAAACCTTCAGTTTCACATTGCTTCTTGGTTAATCATGCAATTTGTAAATTTCTAGCCAAATCAATCTAGCTGAGGTTTCATTTTAAAACATTCAACCAAAGCTGTTCAAAATTTTACTGTGATATTGTATTTCTCTATAGTGGACTCATTGCTCCCCACTGTCAATAGAAGACCGGGCAAGGGAGCACTCCAAGATGCCAGGAAAATTTAAAGGACTTTGTTGAAACAAGGTCTTATAAATGTTTTCTTATAACCACATAAACCATGTCAAAACCAAGGGTGACAGTTCCATAACAGAAATTAGAAAGAAGTGAAAGAGATTTTATTCAGCTAGAAATGTTGACTTGGATGGGATTTCATTACCAATCCTGTCATGAATGGCAGTACATACAACTGTCATGAAAATGGGACCAAGGGAATAAATGACTTGAGAAAAATCCCAGTGCTGAAGTTCTGTCTGAAGGGTAGGTGAGCAAGTTCCCGCCCATTGCTCACTCCAGACAACAGCAACACAGACCCTTTCAGAAGGAAGGAAATACACAAATAGATGTACCAGATGGTATAAGCTACTGTGCTTGCTCACAACAGTCATAGTAAGGAAGGCTTATATATGATACCCTTAAAGATAGCACACTAGCTTGCAGGCAATTTAATGAGAAGCTGATAAAGAAAGAGAAGGAACACTTTCCTTATTCCAAACTCTCCATGGTTAAACAAAAGTCAAATCATTCCATATAAGCACACATTTTTGGGTTCCATTTTGCAGGTAGGCCTGAAGAACCACCTAAACTAGACTTGAGAGCTAGAACACAAATATTTAGCAGATACTAAACTAAAGAAGCAGGAGAGAGCAACATTTATCTACAAATATATTTTTCTGCCAAGGTAAAAATAATACTTGTACATATAACCTATTTTCTAACACCCTTAAAACTAAAGCTGATGAATGGTAAAAATCAAATGCATAGTACAAAGAAACTGACAGACGACCATAGCAACACTATTGGAGTGAAAAGGCTGCGTTGGTTAAAGAGGAAGAGTGCTTCCCATCTTTCTCTGGTAGAGGATAGTTATCAATTCCAGTAAAAGCAAGGAAGCTAAAAGGACTTATAAAAAGACAACTTGTTTTAAGCCATGATAATGTGCACAGCACTAATTATTTGGAACAATTGTCAGTAATAATTCTGCCCAGGGAAAGAGGTCCAACAAAAAGCCCACCTCCTTCAGAAAGAGCCAGGTTCCATTGAAATATAACATGCTGCTGGAAGTGCGGAAACAGAAAGCCACCACCCCATCCTGCAAGCTCATGATTGCCAACAACCCAAACCATGTCAGCCCCTCCTTTATTTTTATGCAGAAGTCGGGGCATGTTAACCAATGCTTCCCGAACCACATATGTGCGCCTGCATTAATCCTTGCCCTAAACATAAACAAATGTTCCCGCCAAGATGCACTTTCAACTGGAAAAGAAATTCATTTTCACTTCCTGTCCCAGATGGCAAGGGTTGGCATAAGGAGAAAAAAAAGGAAAGGCCAGGCAAAAGAGGAGGACCATGTCCGTGGCTAATTAATGTCTGATGCAGTGATTCATATTCCTAACATTCTCACCCCCAGCCAAAAAGAAGCTGGCACCTTTGAATGTTTTTAGTAAAGATTAACAATCTCCTGCACTTCCGATTCCTCTTTTTTTAATCCTGGCGTTGCAGAGATTCAAGAGATCCCAAGCCAGAAGGCCCTAAAAACCTGATAACATAATTATCTTAATTGATTTTAGGATTTTAGGAACTACCCTAATTGAACTAATTTTTGTCACCTGACAAGTGGGGGGGGGGGGAGAAAGCGGGAAAATAGCGCAGTAGTCAAACAATAATATGTACAAGAAACAGAACAGATTCCCCCCTTCCTTCTATCCAAGTAAATATATTCTCCCTCCAAAGGGGGGGGGGGAGAGAAAGCACATTATGTAAAGAATTTCAAAGGGCTTGCATTCCGAGTCACTATCTCTGTTCCCCGCAAAGTGGGGAAACTCCCCAATTATATATATATATTCCCAAACTAGGGTACCACAAAAATTGCTTTCTCCTAGTTCACCTCTCCCTCCAGGGCACCCAAGTGACTCACAAATCCACTGCAGGCTGTTAAAAGTGGGGAGTTGGGTGGGAGGAGGAAGAGACCGAGTGCCTTCATTTATTTCTCCCCATATAGTTCCGGGCTCCCTTGTCGCACTTCCCCCCCACCCCTTGGGAACTTTTCCGTCTCCCTGCCTAATCCAACGGCCGCGAGATACATTTGGGGGATGCGGAATATCGAAAACCGGGAGTCCCGGATTGTGAATTTTGGAGAAGGGGAAAGCTCAACCATCAAACAGGAAGAGGGTAGGAAGCACGAGGAGAGTCCCCCCCCCAACCCCTTGTCCCGAAATGCAAACGGAGGGGGGGAGACTACGGGGACTATGGAGGGGGAAAACCCCATCCACCGCCCCCCAGATTTAGGAGGGTGCCAGAAGAGGAGCCACGGCCACCGCAGAAGGTGCGCACGGGTGGCGGGGGTAGGTCAACGTGCCCTCGGGACAGGACGGGGGAGCGGATAACCTTCAGCCGGGGATCCGCCAGCCGAGCCCCCCCCCTCCCCGGCACCGACTACTCACCGCCTGCGCAGCTCCTCCGGGGTCAGCGGAGCGGCCTGGGCGGGCATCGGGACCGGCAGGGCAGCAGGCAAAGATCCGACGGGAGTCGATTTGGCGCGCACCGGGGAGGGAGGGGGCGGAGCGGCTTCGGGATACACCATCCTGCAAAGAGGGGGGAGAAGAAGGAGGAGAGGGGAGGGAAGAAAGGGCGGAACTTATCAAGTGGCCATTCAGGGAGAGGGAGAAACCAAACGGCGGTTTATGGGGGAGGGAGGGAAGAGAGAGAGAGAAGAGGACGGGCGAACCTGGGAGCTGGCGCGGGAGCTTCGCTTGTGCAAATGAGCGGCTCGTTATTTTCGGCTTTCTGGTTTCCGTGCTGCTGAGAGAGTTCAGGCTGCAGGGCGCGGGAGAACAACGTTTCGGCTGAGCAGTGAGGATATATTGTCTTTGCCCATAGAAACTCGTTGCAGATAATGGCGTAGGAAATTTTGCTGGCCCAGTTCAGTCCGGCGCTTCCCCTGACCACAGTTAAAATAAAAAAGGCAGTAACGTTCCCCTACAACTTGTTCCCACAGTGTTGGGATGTGCCAAATATGTGGCCATTACACTATACTTTCTAGATATCCTTATCAGCAGAGGAAATGGCAGCAGATCACAAATACTATTGAAAAATCACCCACACTAAACAAGTGCTCCATTACCAAAATAACAAATCACCATAGCACACAAGCCAACTAAAGCCCTCCAGAACATATTAAATAAACCACAAGACCCAGCAGTTCAAGAAGAAAAAAAGTGAGCCATTTACAACATATAACAGTCACTAGGTAGGATAGGCAGAAGAATAGCTGAATGCATCCATGAACGTCAACTAGCAGTCAGAAGACTCGATACACATTTCACAACACAAGGACAGACTTAACCATAGTTTCAGCTAGGTGACTATCAGCATATAAGAAAGCTGAATACTAGGGAATTACTGAAAATTTGGCACTCAGACAAATCAACCATTAGCAGGTACATAGAGATTAACTCTATTTATGCAACATTCAAAAGAGACAATAAAAAGCTAAGAAGGAAACAACATCCAGGTAAGCAGGGATTAATATCAGGCAAATAATCAGGCAGAAAGCAATACCTTAATCAAGAAACTACCAAGTAGATAAACAGACAACCAGATAACAATACCTTAATCAAGGAACTGCCAAAGCAACAATCACACCCCACCCACACTGGCAGGCCAAGCTTCTATATATAAAGGAGCAAACCCCATACTCGCTAGCTTTGATGATGTTACCTAATCAGGTAATTAAATGCCTGCAAAGAAAAACCAAGATCAGAGAGCACCAAAAATTTGATACTGCCTTCAATCAACAGTGAGACAGGAATTCACTATTCTGGATGCATCAGATTTGTTCTTTGCCAAGGCATGAGCTCCCAGTTAATTTCATACAATCCAAACAGCCATTTTGACCTTAACAACTGATCCCAAGATAGTAGAGCAGAAGGCCTTCCTGGGTCTGCCAGCATTTATATTTTTCTTAAGGCCTCTCTTTTTATCTCTCCCACCCTTCCATTTATGTGGAATCTGGTGGAGGAAAGGTAGGTTCACCACAGGTAAAATTGAAGACTAATTGAAGTACTGTGTAGGCAAAATAACTCAAGTGCTGTATGTAAAGAATATTTCTCTAACCTCCATGGCCTACAAAGCATCAAGTAATAAAAGTAACTTAAAAATTAGATGCTAAGCTAGCAATTGTTGGTTTATATGGGATGGGTAAACTCTGATCAGATGGAGCAGCACAAGAAAGAAAGTGTTGAAAAGGATTAGACTGCTGAATCCAACCCCCTGCTCCATTCTGGAATCCAAACACAAGCATGCAGATAAATGGTTGTGTAACTCAGTGGTCACCAACCAGTGGTCCATGGGCCACTGGTGGTCTGTGAAAAAAAATTGGTGGTCCACAGAAAAAATATTTGCATTTTTTATATTGCACTAAATACTATTTGTCTTTTAAAAAATCATATTAGTCTAAGGTGACCAGACATCCCGCTTTTGGTGGGACAGTCCTGCTTTTGAACAATTTGTCCCGCGTCCTGCGTCGTTTTAAAAAAGTCCCGATTTTCTCACAAGACAAAAGCCCAGCCTTGTCACTCCATGATTGGTAGAGCCACCATGGCGCAAATATCACTCTTCCCCCTCATTGGCTTAGCGCCTCTCTTTTGGAAAGTCGGCCGATTCATGATGCCTGTCCTCCAGCCCAATGAATACCTGGCCGGTAAAGAGCCGGACAAAAGCATCAGCTGCACGCCTCCGGGGTTCCTTCCTTTATTTCCCCGCTGGGCATCTGCTGCAGGTAGAGAACTTTGCCAACGGAAATCAAGGGCGAGAATGTGCAAGACTGTACCCCTTGGGGTCAGATTAGTCGAAAAAACGCGAGCTACGGCTAGCCAAGCGGGACACGGGGCTTCTGTTCGTGTTTGGAATTTTGGGACTCCAGGGATTAAAAAAGGCGCTTTAAATCAAAGAAACAAGGAGGGAATTGGGTGGAATTCCAATCCCTGGGAGATCCATTTGCTTTTATGTCAGAAATATACCTCCTTGAGTGAAACTAATTTCCTAGGAGAACTTTTTGCTTTTTTTTTTTTTTTACAAAACCAAGTTTTTTAAAGAAAAATAATCAGCCCAAACCAAAATGAGTGAAACGTGTGTTGTGTAAACCCAGCTCTCATTTAAAGGAAAAGAAAACACATTTTCCCTTGAAATCTTTCATGCAAAGATTCATGCAAATCATTGTGGCAATCATTGCAAAGAATAAGATGATTAATATTTTTTTCTTATTTTTTTCTGGACACTGTTTTAACATGAAGGAAGAGGAAGGGAGGGAGGAAGAAGCGCTGCTGGAAAAATTCCCAGCAGAAAAATAGAATATTGGATTAATATAAAGGAGTTCTTTCAATGTCAATCGTGAAATGCTGCCACCCCCGTCAATGCTGTCCCGCTTTATCAATCTTAAAATTTGGTCACCTTATGTTAGTCTGAAGGATTTAAAATTATGAAATTAGTGGCTCCTGAGGTTGGTGACTCCTAGTCTAGTCTTCACTTGTACAATTGCAGTAAAGGGATCTGACTACTTCAGTTTCACTATCAAAATATCAGATAGTTTGAGGAAGTTGTTGGGGTGTTTAAGGAAATCTTACTTTCCTGCAACTCAAATTCCTTAATATGATACCTGTGTAGCCTTCACTTTTCTGATATTCTTTCCAATTGTAGGTTACTTGTATATCTTCTTCCTTGATGGGTTGTCTTCTTTTCCATCTTCTGCATTTTTCTTTTTCATATCCAGATCTCCACTAAAGCAAACTGAAGAGAACCTTAATGATCTTAAGCTTAAGAACATGAAGCTTAATTACATGTAAATTCACATGAACCAAGATAACTTTGGTGTATACAGTATCAGCAAGCAAAGGACAAAACATGAACTGGATATATGCCATAGTCTCAGAAATATATTTTATATAGGCCAAGTAATTCTATACCATTGCGCTTCATAAAAAATCAATTAGAAAGGAAAATAAGGAAAACTTTCTTAAAATAATGTAAAGATGGATGTTATCTAACTATAAAAAAATTCTTTAAAAGTCAGACAAAACTGTTAAGAAGGAAAAGCTGACAAGTGGTATGGTGGCCTAGCTCTTGCTTCACAATCGAGAGGCTGTGAGTTCTATTCTTTTTCCAAGGCAGTGTTCCTTAACCTTGTCCACTTTTAAAATGTAGGGACTTCAACTCCCAGTTTTCCCCAATGACTGGGGAAGTCTTGGAGTTGGAGTCCATACATTTTAAAGTAGCTGAGCTTAAGAAATCCAGTATTAAAGGGTCCAAATATGCCTGTAAAGCAAGGCTCAAATCCAGCAGGTTCTGCTAGCAAGCAAATGCTACCTCTGACTGGCCTCAGTAGGGTGGAATGGAGATTTTTCAGGATCCTTTCCCTGGAGTGGTATGAGAATAAAGCTTTTGCAGGATCCTTTCCCTGGAGTGGGGAGGGAATGAAGATTTTGCAGGATCCTTTCCCTGGAGTGGTATGAGAATAAAGCTTTTGCAGGATCCTTTCCCTGAAGTGGGGAGGGAATGAAGATTTTGCAGGATCCTTTCCATGGAGTGGGGAGGGAATGGAGATTTTGCAGGATTTTGGATTTCACTACTGCCCTAACCATAATCCTTAACATGAGTGATGTCAAGTTGGCCATGCTCACACTCATGTGATCACCAAGACACTCCCACTGTCATGTGGCCACCAAGCCACACCCACACAGTCATGTGACCACCAAGCCACACCCATAAAATAAGACACGCCCACAGAACCGGTAGTAAAAAAAAATGTTTTCTGAGGTTTTCACGGGTATTTGTATGTGGATCTTTGGTTATTTGGGTTTTCTCCTGCATAGAATTTTCCCGTGTAGCCAGGAAACTTCCAATTCTACGCGGGAGCATAATAACCGTGCTTGGTGGAAACTGCTGAGGGGAGAAGAGCCTGTGACCTAGAGGTTAATAACACTGCCTATGATGCAGATGGCCAGGGTTCAAATCCCAGAATGGGTATGACCAGCTGATGAGAGCTAATAAGCTCGAAATAGATCTATACTGGCCTCCCTT
>JANHFP010010064.1:0-10005 GCA_032468135.1 Calamaria suluensis
GCTGGGGGGGCCCGCCCCCGCCGTGGGGGGGGGGGGCTCTGGCGCTCGGCGCGTGGGCGGGAGGGAAGAGGCGGCCGCTGCTGCTGGAGGCGGCGGCAAGGCGCGAGCGGAGGATTGCCGGCGCCGGGCCCGACGTGGCCCCTTCAGCGTGGCCCCCGCCGCCTTCGCTCCTCCAATGCGGGGAACCTGGAGCGTGGATCCCCCGGCCTCAACCCAGGTGAGCCCGTCGGCGGCGAAGCGAGGAACGAGGCCGGCTCCTTTTCCCGGCCCTCCGGAGGAGCTGCGCCGCGAGCTGTCGGCGGAGAACCGTTGAAGTTGCGCGCCCCGCGACCTTCTCCTCTCCCCGAAGGCTGCGCTGCGCGCTCGGCCCACGCCCTACCCAAACCGCGGCACCTCGAAGTCGCTTTGGCGGCTCATCTCGTAGTGGGAGCAGCACCGCGGGGGCGTCCGCCGCCGCCTCGATCTCCCCGCACACGCCGGTCCCTCGGCCGCCTCCCCGGCCTCTGCAGCTCCCGAGCAACGCGGGTCCCTGGCCCGGACTCCGCTCCCGCTTCTGACCGGCGGTTGGCCTCCCTGCCACGATTCAGACGCTCGCCGTCGCCGTCCCTTCTCGGGTCTTCCGACTCCGCCGACTCGGCGAGCAGGCGACTTCCGAATGGGGCGCTGAGGGTCCCGGTTTCTCCCTCTGGAAGTGTCTCCCGGCAGGGAGGTCCAAACGGCAAGCGTCGGTGGAACGGCCGTGGCCTCCGGGCGTTGTGGGGCTCCGTCTCTGGAGGTTTCCGAGAAGAGCCTGGAGAGGCATTTATTTGTCCGGGATGCTCTGGGCTCCCTCGCTCGAGCAGGGGGTCGGACTAGCAGACCTCCGAGGTCCCTTCCAGCTCTTGCTATTCTCTGCTCTCCTAGCGACCTCCCGGGAATTGGACGAAGCGGGCTCTCCGGTGGCAGGGAGGGCTCTCCGGGAGGAAACCTTTGGGGCAACTCGGAGCGCCGTTCGGGGACCGCCCGAAGTGCTCGACGCCGCCGACAACGCCAAGGGCTCCTCGGGCAGCGAGAAAAGCGCCCCCCCCCCGTCTATCTCTGGCCTTTGACTCCCCGGCCCCCAGCCCAGCCGTCGCCAGAGGCGAGAAGGGTCGCGATCCCCCGTTCCCGTCCCTCCGCGGGCTCCGCGGCGCTTGCTGCTGTCGGCCGGCCTTTCTGGGCCGCTGACGCGCACCAATTCCCCTGGCCGTTCCAAGGCCCGGCCCTCGGGGACAACTCTCCGCGGTGGACGTGAAACGGCCTGTTGCAGCCCCCGGCCTCGGCAGAAGCGCGGCGGCGGCGGCGGCGGCCGCTGACCGTCCTGCAACCGGACGAGTCTCCCGGAAGGCGCCAAATAGCTGCCTTTGGCTTCACTGCCCGGCGGTGAAAGCTCCGCTCCGCTTGCTCTGGGGATGCTGCCGCCAAGGGAGTTGCTGGCCGCCGGCTCCGCGCGGAGGCTACCAGCCACGCTCGCTGAGGACAGCTTAAGCGCCCCCCCCCCCCGAAGCCTGGGCGAGCCGCGGGTGCGGAGCGAAGGCTTTGCCTAGGGGCTCCTCCGTCCCCGCTCCGGCCCTTCAGAAGGACTCTAGACTGGTCGTTCTCCGGGAAAGGCCTTTGAAGCGCCCGGTGTGGATTGCGCGGTGACGGTCTGCGATTGAAGGGATTGAAGGGGTTTTCAGCGCCCCTGCCAGGGTGCTGCTTGCTCGGTAGGTTTGAGGTCTTCCTCGTGTCAAAGCTAGGATTTAAAGATTTGTCCATTCATCTATTTGTTGCATTCTTTATAACCGTTCCTTACAACCATTGGTACACAAAAAGCAAGTTGTGATGTTGGCAGACGGGGTCTGTGTGGGGTAACATTAGGGATGAAGGGCACAGATAGCAGGGAAGGGAGTACCCCCACACATACACCCTTCCCCTCCCTCCCCTGCAGTCTTCTTTAGCATCCACACCCTCACGTTTCATCCTCCTGCTTCCACTTATCTCCAGTGCATGAAGGTCACTTCTTGGTTGGATTTTAAGTTTAGTTCTCTGGGAGTGCATGAAACTTCCCTGCTGGGGCCCCACTGGTGGATGCCATGCCTGCTTCCCAGTCACAGAGGAAGGGAGGGGCAGTTCAGGCAGAATGGAGCCTCACTCGCCGCTGGCCTGTCAGACATCCCCCCCAGCAGTTCCTAGGAAGTGCTGCAATTCCACCTCTAGAGAGGTTGACATTGGGGGCAGTCCATTTCATGTGCACTGTTTTGTGCTGGCTCAAAAGAGTTATCCCAGCAAGTCAGCCTTTGCACGCAGCAACACCTAGTAAATAATGAATTTGTCAATGAATTTTAATAAAAGTAAAGTCCAGGAAGTCTCCCTCCCCCCTCCCCCCATGTGTGTGTTGGGGTGAGCCCTACCAGGCAGCACAGCACAGTCCCAGATGGGATTGCATGTCCCTCTGCGCAGCTGGCCAGTCCTGGATCTGCAGCTTGATGAGCATGTGACAGATGTGGACTTTGTGCAGGTTCCTCTTGTGCACCATTTCACCCATTCCCTGACCTTGAGGTAATTGCATCCTAGTCATCTTCTGGCTGGACTACTGCAATATGCTCTACATGGGGCTGTCCTTGAAGACCAACCAGAAATGACAGTTGATCCAGAATATAGCATCCTAAGCAGTAATGGGTACTACTCAGTGTGCCCATGTCATCACAGGAATGTAAGCTCCATTGGCTGTCAATGGGCATCTGGGTACAGTTCAAAGTGCTGCTTGTCACCTATAAAGTATTTGATTGCATAGGGCCTGATTATCTGTTTGGCCACCTGTCTCCAGTTATTTTGGCTCCCCTGGCAAACTCAGGCACAGCAGCTGTACCCTTGGTGCCCTCAATTAAATTGTGCCTTCTCTGTTGCAAGTGCTCTGTGCCTGTTCCTTGCCATGGAGCCCCTCTTTTGACTCTTAGGTCTGTTTTTTGTCTTGGTTGTTATGTTTTTAAATAGCTTTAATAATTCTATATTTGATCTGTGGCAAGCCATCCACAATCATTGGGAGTAGGTGACTGTAATAAAGCTAAATTGGAATGAATTTACAGGTGCCAAATCCAGTCTAAACATCTGTCTGACAACTATAACACTAGTTTAATAAACTGATAAACTCTTGCTAGATACACATCACATTTAACTGGTTGGAAAAAAGAAAACGTGGACAATTAATGTAATGCCAGGAGATGGTAGGACAGAAGACAAAAGAATTGGAAAAAGTCACAAAGTATCAAGATTGAAAGTGAAGTTGTAAGTTTATGGCATAAACTGACTGTGGTGATCCCAGTGGTTATCACCATTCTGGGTGCCTTATTGAAGGACCACAATTCTTGACTGTGCATTAGGACATCCTAGATTCTTGGAAAGAACTAGTAGATATGTATGAAAACCAACAGCAGCTCAACAATCCACAGCTGTGAGTTCAAATTGTTGTGAACAACCACTGGAACCCTATTGGCATTGACAAATTCCCATCCACAATTGCAAAAGGCACGTTTATTCAGAACAGCTTATATTTTGTGATGGTACCTTTCATGGAACATCTGTCTATATCAGGTCCTTGGGAAGGATGTTATCAATGGATAAAATGCCTAACCCAGCCTAAACATCTGGGTGATTGTGCAACAAACTCTAATAATAATTCTCCTTGTGTTTTTCTTTGCTTTTTAACTGCGTACTTGTAGAGATGGGAAAAACCAACCAGCTTGATTCTTATGCTTTTGCTGTCCTCTGTGTTTTGCATTAGAGCCTGCGTTGTAGTCTGCAGAAGAGACTACAACCTCAGCTAACCTCATTCTGGCAGGACTAAAACTGGGGGTCACACTGTCCTGCTGATGTCGTACGTACTTGGTAGGATCTTTGAAAGGGAGCAACCATCTAACAGATGTTGTGGTTGGCCCACCAAAACATCCCCACTGAAGAAAAAAAGTGTGCCACAATGTGGGACATTTCAAAGTGCTTCTTTGAGGCTTTGTGAATTTGTTTCAGGGTAAAGAATCAAGTTTTAAGCCCTCCCATCAACTTCAGCCTGGGCATAGGAAAAGCCGAATTTACCTTGATATTTGGAAATTACATTTAAACTCTGAAAGATAAATTCAGAAGCATCTTGAGGGACTTAAGCATTGGGCCCTATCCAACAAAATGCAATTGAGTGGTGAGAAACGTAAGGTTTTACACTTAGGCAAGCAAAATCAAAGGCATAGGTAGAATAGGTGGTACCTGGCCCAGTAGTAGTAACCATGAGAGGGATCTCGATGTCCTGTGCTGCAGCTGTCAAAAAAGCCAGTGGAGTCCTAGCCTGCATTAACAGAGGGACAGCATCATCAAGGTCATGGGAAGTGATAATGCCACTTTATACTGCACTAGTGAGGCCAGACATCCAGCTCTGGTTGCCAAGATATTAAAAAAAAAACCACTGTGAGCCTAAGAAAAGTGCAAAAAAGATGAAAAGGGTCAGGAGGCCAAACCAAATGATTAATGACTAAGGGAACTAGGTATGACTAGCCTCTCTGTTTATACCACCGAGGATTGTATTAGCATTTTTAGCTGTTTCCACACACTGCTGGCTCCTGTTTAAGTGATCGTCCACTAGGATTCCAAGGGCCCTCCTCTCATAGTGACTGTTTTTGAATTGGGCTTCCTTTCCTGGTGGCAACCTATTAGGGATTTCAAGAAGGCAATCAAGGCTGAACAAACTTTTTTTTTAACTCATCTCTCCTTGGGAGATGGTTTCTGCTCACCTGATCCTTTTTGCTTCTCTTTTCATGCTCTTTGGAACTTTCTTAAAACATTGTGATTGGAACCGTGCAGCTCATTCAAGGTGGGATCTGAGCCTGGAAAAATATCTCTTCCTGATAGATTTAATCTAAAATTACGCACATGTGCATGCATGTATACTCCCAGACATGCACGCTACTTCACATTACTCTGATGGCAATCAACTACTCCACTAAGATCTTTTTCCCCCAAGCAAATGATACTTGCACATTTGATTGTTTCCTAATTAAAGAATTTTGTGCTTATTTCTTTTACATTTTTGTAATTAATTAAATTCATTCTGATTGTTGTTGTTGTTGTTAGTTGGCTTAATGTGGCAGAAGGCAGATTCCAATTGGATGTTTGAAGAATATTCGTAACAGCAAGAACAGTCTGACGGGGAATGCTTTTTAGAGAAGGGCTGGTCCCCTACATCAGATGCCAGACTTTTGTTCGGGTTCTTGCCTGGAACAAAGGATTCGACTTGGGACAACGAGAATTTCACCATGACTGGTAGCGCCACCCCAGCCATGATTTATGCCATTTAGAGGGGGACAATAATCAATTTAAGTTCTAATTTCAGTGGCTAGAGTTTTAGCCTGCACCTCATTTTACCATAAAATTGTAGCATAATTAAATTATCAAAGCTTCCTTGGTTGATAGCTTGGTTTGAAATTCCAGAGTTATTCCTTCATAAATTAATATTTTTCTATTGTATATTCTACTCTGAAATCTGAAACTAAATGGACTTTGGCCTGGCCATTGTTTCTTCATCAGAATCCCAGGGTTGTAGATTAGCTGACCAATCTGAACAAAGAATCCCGGAAGAATACTGGAAAGCCTTTCCATACTGCCTTGAACGTGTCCATGAAGCCACCAGTGCTTGAGCTTAACTCCAAGAAAACCTTCTTCTGTAAGTGGGGCAATTATTGCTGTTTGGTTGCGTTATTTCTCCCCATCGCATCATAACTGTGCTTTGGGCACTGTGTGGGACATAGACTAGCATAGCCTGTTCTTTTATCTTGGTTCTGTGTTAAAAACATTCATGGAGAAGTTAGGGAAGACGAAGATAAGAACAGGTTTGCCTGTAGATAGATCAGTAGGAGGAGTTCCATTGGCTCCCACTTGTGCTCTGCTGGTACTTGTTTAGTTGACTAGTAAGTGACACTTCTCAGTTGCTCAGCTTTTGATCCCCCAAAGAAGAATGAACATGACGATGTCTCACCATTTGGCGGGTTGCTCTGCTGTTGATGGGTTGATCATCCGCTTCAGAACTACATTTAAAAAGACATCAATTAATGTGTGTTCTGCAATCTGACACTTTCCATCAGAGACCAGGATCTTTCATGATGCGACTGGAGAAGCAGCACAGGACCCTCTGTCAGTGGCCAAGTCCTTATCCAGCAAGTCCACTTTGCGTTGCTTCCCAAAGTTGTGTGTTGCAAGCACCTCCTTGGCCGAGGTCCAGCACTCCCTAAACCCGTCTTGCTGGAGCCACAATCTGCTCCACAACTTGTCTTGCTCAGATTGCATTTCACCAACTCCCACTTTTGTCAACGAGGCCCTGAGGATGATTTCTTCCAGCCTGGACTTGCCCACAACAAGTTGCTTGGCTGCTCTTGCTGCAGTTTTGTGAGAAGCAGCTTTCCTTGCTGATGGCGGTGGCTGGCTGGGAGCCAGTTCCAATCTGGTGGGCAGAGAATGAGGTTTGCATCACTCTTGTCTGGGAAAGTGAGAGGCCTCTGCCCCTCTGCCCCTCCAGTCCTGCACCTCTGGGGATCAAGAGGAAGGTGCATCTCTGGACAAGTCCAGAACAGGCAGCTGCCCCCTTCCTTGCCTCGAGCCAGGATTCATTTGCATTCTGAAGGTAGAGCATTGTGGGGATAGGGTTGAGGGAACAGCACACTTCCAATGAAAATCACAGGAGATTAAAACAAAAATGAATGGCTGCAGAGTGCAGAATTGAACATACGAAAAGTGAAGTAATTTTCTGTCCTACAGAAATGGAGCCTTCCTTACTTTGAGGTCCTCACAAGATGGACCTGAGAAATCTGGCTAGCATCATGAATCATCATGAATCAGAATCTGCTGATACAGTTCTATAGAGGAATTATTGAGTCCGTCATCTGCACCTCTATAACTGTCTGGTTTGGTTCTGCAACCCAACAAGGCAGACACAGACTTCAGAGGATAATTAGAACTGCAGAAAAAAAACAATGGCTACCAACCTGCTTTCCATGGAGGACCTGTATACTGCACAAGTCAAAAAGAGGGCTGTGAAAATATTTACAGACCCCTCACATCCTGGACAGAAACTGTTTCAATTCCTACCCTCAAAATGACGCTATAGAGCACTGCACACCAGAACAACTATACACAAGGACAGTTTTTCCCTGAACACCATCACTCTGCTTAACAATTAATTCCCACAACACTGTCAAACTATTTACCAAGTATGCTTTATCTTCTCATCATTCCCATCACCCATCTCCTCTCACTTAGGACTGTATGACACTTTATTGCTCATCAGTACCCTATGACTATCATTAAATGTTGTACCTTATGATTCTTGATGAACGTTTCTTTTATGTACACTGAGAGCTTATGCACCAAGACAAATTCCTTGTGTGTCCAATCACACTTGGCCAATAAAATTCTATTCTATTGTATTGTAAGAATTGACGTTACTCTAAGCAAATGTTGCCATTATGTACTAATTCTGTCATATTCACCAACCATTCTCCCATTGATGTTATTTCAGAATCTTTCCACTTTTGTGCATATAACTGCTTTACATCAGTGTTCACATATATAAAAAATGTTCCATGGTGTAACATTTAGTTTTTTTAAGATTAAATTACTATTTGAGGTTCAATTAATTTCAGCAAGTAGCACTCACTTGGCTGGGATTCAACCCGTTATCTCTTTCCCCCCCAGTATATTTACACCTTAACAAATTCAGTGACTGAATAAAAGAGTTATTAGTTTCCACTTTACATAGCAGCTTAACTTTCTCCTTAGCATCATTGCTAATGTTTTTAGATTCCAGATTTTTATAGAATCCTAGAAAGTACTTCAGATTTTGCATTGTTTACACAGTTTTGCAAATGAGTCCCCCAGGCTAGGAAATAGTTTTGCATGATCTCCTTGGTATACAGCTCTCTTCCTATGACTTTTTATTTGCTGAACTTAATAATATTTGTCACAGGGCAGATCTCATACATTGAATGCATTAGCTGACTTTCTCAATTATTTCATTTAGCAACTTCAGGATATTTGGTAAAATTTAGCAGCCAAATTCTGGACCAGAACAGCAACATTTAGCTATTCTTATTTTGGGTTTGTTGTTTATCCAAAGTTGGCTTTGTCCTAAGGCAGGACTTCAAAAATATTTAAGATAGTAATGAATGTTTTTGAACAATCAGGAGTATGGGCCATGTCTGCATTTATACACAAAATGCCATTTTATCGGTCTCAGTTTTATTTTAAACAGGTTAAAGTAGCTTCATTAAGTTTGTGATAATCAGCTTCAAAATCCTGTACGAAGAAAGTTGTTGGATGATTGTGCACCATGCACTGAGCCTTGCTTATCAGCAGAAAATGTATGCAACCATGAGCTGTTTGGAAGGAAGATAAAATATATGGTAATACAATGCCCGAGTAGGAATAAACAACTTATTTTAAAGTTAAATAATCTAGAATAAATGAATAATAGATGGCACTTAACTCATAGTACCCGAATTGTATACCATCCAATTACTAGCAAGTTTTCCCCTTCAGGACAAGTTGGAGAGAGGGATTACAACTGATCAAGCAGTTTAGGAGGAAAGACTTTGCACACACATATGCAATTTACTTCTCATAACAGCCAATTAACATTTAATGTACCCTGTTTTCCCCAAGATAAGACATCCCCTGATAATAAGCCCAATTGGCTTTTGGGAGCATGGCAATAAGACCAAGTGCCTGTTTCAGGGTTCAAAAAAATATAATACAGGGTCTTATTTTTGGGGAAACATGGTAGGACCAGGTGGGGTTTTTCCCACCCCCTTTTTTTAGTTTTTGCACTGACATTTGAATACTCAAAAATACTATGCAATTTTTAATCTTTATATTACCAATGATATGACAACTGCCTTTACTTTCATTAATATTTCTCTTTGCTATGTTTCTTCTGTACCATGTGGAATTGATAACTTAAACCAGCCACTATCAACCTTTTGGACACCAGGAACTGGTTCTATGGAGAGAGTTTTTCCGTGGACTGTAGCGGGCATAGTTTCACATGCTGCCTGCATCCTACAGATGGGACTTTGCTTGTTTGCATGGCCCAGTTTCTGGCATGCTGTTGTCCAGTGCTGGAAATGTACTGACGGTTGGGGACCCCTGACTGAAACTATCTTTAACTTACTTTTTACTAAGAAAAGAGCCTAGATATAACCTTGAGGCTATAAAATGAAAAGTTTGAAACATGATGAATGTTTTACGCATATACCTTTTCAGATAAATGCACTGTTTATATTTCAAGTATTTTTTACCATGAATAAATGATTGATAAGGTAATAAACAATTTAAAGAACAAATGTGCTACTGATTATATACAGTATGAGTTTTCTACATGTCCTATACCATCTAACTTATATTTCTTGAAAGACATGTACTTACAACAGAAATTCCTATATATAAAATCAAGGTTGGGTTTTAGGAGTCTGTGAGCTTAGTTTTCCACTTGCTGGCATTTTATTACCATGCAGGTAACAATTTCAGTAGTGCTTACGTTTTCAAGAACGTAACACTAACGATATTACCCAAGCCTGTAACAAAACATTTACAAATGAAAAACTGGTTAGAGAACTCTCACACTTCAACTTTTCATTCTGAAATATATTCTGTATGACCTCTCCAACTGTAAAAGAAATGAGTGGCAGATCACTTCCACTTGCTAAATATGCATAGATAGATGTAGTTCACGAGGAAGTGAACTCAGTTTAAAAGCATGCTTACCATTCTGTTAAATCAGAGGTCTTCAAACTTGGCAGCTTTAAGACTCGTGGACAACTATGATAGATTAGTCAAGAAAATAGAAAAAGATCTTGAAATATGGGGGAAACTCCAACTTTCAATTTTAGGCCGCATTGCAGCCTTAAAGATGAATGTACTTCCGAAATTGTTGTACCTCTTTCAAACTTTACCCGTGAAATTAGGCAAACCTTT
>JANHFP010010066.1:3629-14496 GCA_032468135.1 Calamaria suluensis
GGGGGGGGCCCTCCGAAGGCCGAGCGGGAGAGCGAAGTTCGCTCTCCCTGTCGCGGCAGAGGCGGAAGCGGAAGTCCTACGATAATCATTCTTATTTCTGACATTTGATAGCACATCAAACTCATGATTGACTTTTTAGTGAATGCTTTCATGCTTTTTACTAAGTAGCAAATTATTCTAGGACATGTGCTGATATTTGTGCATTGGTATGAAGAAAGAATCTCTAGATCATATAAATTTCAACTCTGAATTGTTTATAACTATATCTCTATAGGCTTATCTATTTCTATATCAATTCATGGGGGAGAAGATATTTATTTAGATCTAGCAAAAATTCAAAACTAAGACCAGATGTTTTTTATTTATAAAGTCAGCATCCTTGTAGAAACTGCAGATTTTTTTAAAAAAATAATCCTCATGGCTAAAACATTTGACGTAGATTTGGGATTTATTCATTTAGCTTCTTCTGAAATCATGATTTCTGTACCACCACACCCAATGTAGTATTTTGGGAGATTTAAAAACTGTATGCTTTTTAAATGCCATTTTTTTTATAACAAAGCAATAAAAACATTACTGTATTACTATAGAATTGAAGCACTCTTTTCTGTCTTTATTTACTTATTTTCTATGATTTTAAAATCAATTCATTCTCCTAAATTGCCAAGTCACAATTAAAAGAAGTCAGGTTTCAATCAAGGCTTTTTAACCGACAACAATGGCCTGTAATATTTATTTATCTGTCAATCATTGCTGATAAAGCTCATCCAATTTTTGCAGCGATATAGCTCTTTCTGAAAATATTCTTGAAGCTTATTTTATCTGACTGACATGTTGTTTTCCTTAACCAGAGCTTTCTTCAAAGTACTAGTTCTTAAAATAATTTCAAACGGCCCCCGAGGAACTAGTTGTCATTAGCAGAGTCTAAATATTTTTAGACTAAACATTACATCTCTATTCACTGGACCTGCATTCATTGAATTCATTTGGAAAATACATCAAAAGGGTTTCAGAATCTCATTCTATATGTAAGCCATTGGAATAATGAAACATTGAATTGTCTCAACAACTATCCAACTGATCCTGGGCTGTTGAGCATTATTGGAAGATCAGTGTACTTAGTTAGGAAGTGAAATATGTATTTAATGGTTCAGATATTTTTTTTTTAAAAAAAGAAAAGAAAATAAAGCATTTTAAAGAAGCATTTTACTTCTAAACTACCTTTACTACGAAGGATGTATGTATGCATGTGTATGTAAGAATATACATGTATCTATTGTAATGGCTTGATAGTGAGACAAGTGCATATGAATTTAATAAATAAACAAATGACTGTGGGTGTATCACTACATACTATATGTCTCTTAGATGGTTGGATGCAGGCAACTATGTTTAGATTCATAAGTGGGTTTCAGCAGGTTCTGACCAGTTCTGGAAATCTGGAGTAGTTTGGAGAACCAGTAAATACCACCTCTGACTGGCCCCATCCCCATCTATTCTCTGCTTCTTGAGTCCCAGCTGATCGGGAGGAAATGGGAATTTTGCAGTAACCTTCCCTTGGAGTGGGGATGGAATGGAGATTTTATAGTATCTTCCCCTGCCATGCCCACTAAGCTACACTTGCCAATCCATGCCATGCCCACCAAGTCACCCCCACAGAACTGGCAGTAAAGAAATTTTGAAACCCACCACTGTTTAGATTAGATTAAATCTCTAGATTAGAAATTCTTTCCTCCATAAAATAACATAAAGTTATTTATGCAGAACTTTGCTTGCGTCTATGATATCTTGTCTTATTATTAAAAGTCATGGTGCATAAGGAATGGGTATGGCTAATATTGATAACCTAATCTATATCTTCTCTATATTACTAAAAAGTATAAAAACATGGGGTTCAGTCCTCAGGAGTTATGTACGGATGAGAAAAAATTGCAAAGATAGAGATGGGAAATTTTAGTGTGTAGAGATAAAAAAAGATAATTACAAGGATACTTTTAAAGTGAACGGCAGAACTATTTTGACAGGAAAAAAACAGGCCTTGGATATGGATGGAAAGGGCTGAATAAGGGTCCTCAACCAGTATGAATGGAATTAGAACTCAAACTAATAAATAATTTGGAGTGGAATTGAAATTAAAGAATGCTGTAAGGACAGTTTAGAAATTTGAATGTGAATGGTGTTTAAAAGAATTCAAATCAATGAATGCTATAAATGTATCTATTTATTTATTGCAATGATGTTTATGCTGCTTCATTCTGGCCACATCTAAACAGCTTACAAGGTCAACAGTCATTAGCAGAAGTGAAACAACACACAGAAAAATCAATATAAATACATTAGTACAACACTTGCAATTCCACATCTTAGTCAGGACAACTAAATATTGAACTAACTGTTCCTAGTAGTTTCTTCAAGTTAGCCAGGATAAATGGAATAATTGGTTCAGACTTGAGTACTGAATAAGATGATGTGTGATGTCCACTATGTTGTTTAATGTTATTTATTGACAAATTAAAAAGATTGTTTGTGGTGTCTGGCTCCCTACCTAGACTCTGGCAGTAAAACATTAATGTTCTGACACTTCATGGCTGATGTTGGCTCCTTATTCAGATTCTAAACTCAGCAAGAGAAAATGAAGCCATATAGACCATTGATTGTCTATTGCCACTAAGAATATATTAATGATTCCTGGAGTTCCATTTGCATAAATAAATTAATTGGCATAGTACCTGGTGGCCTTGAAGTTGACTGGTTGTTTACAAACTGCCATTTCTGCTTGAGAACTGTTAGCTCTTGCTTCAGCCTGCAAACATGGTGACGATAGAGATGTATTGTTGGAAACGTGAATGTGCATATATTTTTGTGCATTGTGTCGGGTGTTAGACACAATGCATAAAACTGCTGTTAACAGCAGCAGTTAGTAGATTTGAAAGAAAAAATGGAGTTTCAAGTTATTACAACTTATACAACTCTAGGGAAAAAGCAAACCAACATTTAAATTTGGGTGCTTGATTGAAAATTTTCTAAAGCTAGAAAAAATAATGGAAGACACTCAAGATGCATTAATGCTGGTAGGAAAAAGTGGGTAGAATGTGTTTTGAAAAGAATGGGTTTTGTAAAAATGGGCAGGCATAAGTGCCTACTTTTTCCGTTTTTGTTATATGGAAGCTGGATATCTCAGAAGAAACATATGAAAACTGAATAACTAATATGAAAAATGAATAACATATATTGAACTTATTCAGGATATTACTTCAGAGAAAATACATTAAGTGAGAGCAAATAAGTTGAGAAGAAGACTAAGAAAGGTGTGCTTGGGTGGAGTTCTGAGTTCTTTCAATGGCAAGAAGTGACAAATATAAATAATAAAAGGCATCATATAAATGGATGTAGACATATTATGGACCCACAGATGGTTCATAATGATAGAAGGTAAGGAGAAATATAGTCAGTGGTGTTGGTCTAATTTAGATATAGCTGTATCTCGTTTTCTTACCTCATATTTTATATTTTTTAGCTTATATTTCTTATTCTTTCCAGTAGGTTGCATAAAGCCACTTAGCTGAAAAGGGATAACATGATGGGTGTATGTATGTATGTATGTATGTATGTATGTATGTATGTATGTATGTATGTATGTATGTATGTATGTATGTATGTATGAATGCATGTATGCATGTGTGCCATGGGTTGACTGGGCAAGAATAATAAGCAATTGTTTAGAATAGCATAAATCAAGTAATAAAACTACATTTTTGCATTAAAATGTAAAACAGCTCACATTCTGCATGAAATTGAATTTCTACTGTTGGCAGAAACAGCTATCATTTATCCTAATAGCGTAACTTTGGCTTTTTTCAATCATCCAAAATAAATTTACAGTAGTTTCTTGTATTGTATATTGCATGCAGCTTTGCTACTGTAGAAAGAGAGAGCTACAGTATTGCATTGACATTTTTTGCAAGATATTTCAATCATAGGAGTAACATTTGTAATCTTCAAATATCTGCAGTAACACAATTGTCCACTTGAGTGGAACTTGCATATAGTTTAAAAATATTTTTTTGTATGTTTATATGATTTTTTTTGTGTGTGTATCTCATAGATTATACAATTACAGTACAAAAGAAATTGAACAGGAAAAAAATTGTTTCAGAAGATCTTTTATTGAGGACATTAAGCAGACAGATTACTTGCTGAAGTGCTGGCATCTTTATACAGTGACTTCAGTGGCTTATACAGTTTGTTTTCTCTAGTTCAGTAGCAACCTGAGTAAACCTTTACATGGAATATTCAGAGATTCCACTTCCCGTCAAGTATGTTGTTTGCCCTTTTGTTTTGACATTGCAACAAAAATATGATTCATTTTATGCAGTTTTCAAAATCATGACATAGAGCATTTGGCTTGAAGAGTTCTGTGAATCCAGTCTCTGTCGTGTGTAAAGCATAGGTGGGAAAGGCATGTGGGCCAACTAATTTTATTTATTTTATTTATGTATCACATTTAGAAATTGCTCATCTCCCTCACAGAGTGACTGTGTAATTACGTTGCTTGTTTAGTTAACATAATGAGTTAACTACTGTTTCCTGACGTTTTATAAACTTCAGTTGGCATGGAAGGAATGGTCATTGCATGAAAGAAAGGTTTTCCATGTGTAATATTTAATGTATTATTTATCAGATCAATTTATATAGCAGTCGGTCTCACAACCAGGTGGTTCTAAACAGTGTACAACAATGCTAAAACAGGTAATAAATTCAGTAAAAAGAAAAAAAATGCTACCTTTCTATGTGTTGCTTTTTGGAAGTTCTGGGCATGGAGACTTAAGTATGAAACCATTTCTTGTGGAAATGATTTGCAATAGCTGGCTTGCTTACAAACAGTATTGCTTAATGTATGTTATAACTTGTGTAAAAGTACTTTACCAATATTTTGCAAGTGGTTTAGACAGTTAAACTGTCTGCAACCTCAAAATCCAAAGCAAATATTAAAGATAGCAGGGTATAATATTAGTGGGTTTTTGCAGAATCTTGGAGACAGAGTGCTAGTGGTGGGCCAGTGTATTTGAATTCCTGTTAATGTAATTCTTTAGCTGCTGAACAAATTATAGTTGAGAACATCATTTTTTATTTAATATCAAAAATATACCAAATGAGTGACACAATCTCTTCAAATTCTTTTATTTTTATCAATTCATTAATATGCATTTTATTATTTATTTTGGGTTGCCAATGGTTTAAGTCATCAGAGACTCTTACACCATTTTATTGTTTTAAATTCAATTCCTTGTTTTTACAGGAGAATTAGACACTATCTAGACATGGTGTTTTTGATCAGAACCTGACATTATGGTCAATAATTAGGAAATAATTGTTGATTCTGAGTACTAGGTCAGTTTGTATTAATGCCTTCCTCAACAGGGAATGAGAGGAATGACTCAACATGTATAAAAGAGATATGGATAGGCATGGGAACAGTATCCCCTTTTGGGTTTTGGCACCAGATGCAATCCCATGCATGAATAATAGAATGACTACAGTCATCCAAGAAATTCAGGGTTACATTAGCTTGGGGTTGTTCTATGAGAAGTATCAGTCAGATAATACGAGTTGGACCTTATGAGAGGGAGTCTAATTGAGCTGAAAGTGCAGCTACCAATGTATTAAATCCATGTCATTCCTGAGTGGTCAAGGCCCTCATGATTGTTTAAGATGTATGATAAGGTCTAAGCAATGCTGAATTCAACTTTAAGAGGGTGGTCTCATCTGTACTTAAAAGGGCTGTGGTCTGCCTTTCCCAAAAAAATATAATTATATCCCAAAACAATGGACAATTTTCACTTGACTTGAAAAGATGGTTGGTTTGAAACTTCACAAAGTCCTGGAGGAAGTTTTTCTCCAGTTTCAGATATGGGTATAATATTGAAATGAATGTGCTTGTGGATGAACTCTGCAGGATAAAGATGGTAGTGCTACAACCATTCTGGCTGTCCTTATGGATGAAACCTGCAGGGTAAAGATGCAGTGCTACAACCATTCTGGCTCTCTTTGATTTTTCAGGGCCTTTTATACCATCAATCATGGTATTCATCTAGGCCACCTCAGGAGGTTAGGAATGGGGAGCACTATAGGATTTATTCCAGTTGGAATTGAGGAGGTGGAATGTCTAGGCATAAGCCCCTTTTTTGCAGACTTTCACATGCTTCTAATTTCTTCTAACTCCTATTATGGTCTATAAGGGTCATCAACCTTTTGGACCACAGGGACCACTAAATTCATAATTTTAAATCCAGAGGACCCCTAATATGATTTTTTAAAATAAATAAATAAATAAATAAATAGTATTTAGTGCAATATAAAAAAAATCGAAATCATTTTTCTGCAGACCACCAACATTTTCTCACGGACCACCAGTCTACATGTTGCCGATGGATAAGGTCAATTGTCAGAATTGAACAGATATCACCAGTATGCTGATTTTACTTTGGGTCAACCAAGTGATACTGTTAAGAATCTTTTTCAGTTTTAAGAGCCTGGATGGGAAAAAATTGGCTTGGGCTCAATTTTTAGCAAGACTGAACAACTACGGTTTTAGGCTGCTGGCTCTTGACCATTGGTTCTGCAAGCGTAAAATTGTCTCAGATAGAATTGGTACATAAACTGAAGTCCTCTTAGACCCCTAAGTCCTTGAAGAGTTGTTGTTGCAAGGAAGGCCTTTACATAAAGACATCTTATTTGACAATTATTCCTGTTCCTAAATTGGGATGGTTCTGCTCCTAGTCACTCACACCATGGTTATCTTGCACCTGAATCTATCGTACTGATCTTAATATAAATGTCAGCTTTAGAAACTGAAACCCATCCAAGAAGTCCTTGCTAAATCATAAAATCTAACATAAATAAAGTATAATGCAAGCAGCCTGACATAAATATAATATATTTCTTCATTTGGACTTAATACATAGCCTTTCTGCAACAAGGAATGCAATTTTATGATATATAATGCATACCAGCATTATTTCAGATTCAAAATAATATTACCTAGTCTCACTCCTGCTTTGTATTTACTGTCAGGCGTGGCTTTACTCTCAGATACCAGTTTTATGCATAACATGAAATCCAAAATGTGACTTGGTTAGTGTAATGTGTAAACTCAGCTTACGGGACATTCTGGGTCTAGTCCTTATAATACTGGGCAACTGAACAAAATATCAGAAGCAGGCACCAATAGTTTAGTTTAGTTTATTGATTAGCCCCTAGGCCATATAAAAACACAATTCAAACCACAAATAAAATGTATAAAAACAATTTAAAATGAAATTGGAGTAAAATACAATAATTTGGTACATGGTTAAGTGAAATCAGATAAAAGTATATTTCAGTATCACCACTACAATCTACCTCAACCAGTCCCACATATGCTAATCTCAGAAAATGAACCATTTTCTTCAAGTACTATGCCATATTGAATGTTGTTTTCAGATTCTAGCTTCACATAAGGCATAGATTGTTGTTATTTTTTTAATATGGAACTCCCAATAGGTCATTCGTTTAATATATGAACAAGATACCTGTCACTCAACCTCTTGTACAAACAACAATCAAATAATATGTGAGCCAAGTCTTCTACCTCTACCACTGCACAAATACAGATACATCCATTATATGATATAGAAGGGAACCTCCCTTATTTAACCATTGTTATCAAGCTGTTCGAATGTCACTTGCATAAATATCTCCCCAAGATGTTTTGAGACACTAATAGCTCAGTTTTCTTGCTGCTTTGTGAATAGAGCAATCCTACAGTGAGGGGAGAAGGATTCTTGCAGCCTATTAAATGTGCTAAAATCTTCAGCTGAATTTTCACAACATGCTAACCACAAGCCTAATTTTGGGGTAGCATGATGTGTGAAATAAGGTAATAGTTAAAACTGTTTTACATTCCAATTGTTTGTTAATTTTTTATTTTCTTTTTCTGCAGTGGCCCAAAGCTGTATTTGTGCACTACGTTTCAGCCACAATCGTCTCTTTACTTGTTGGTAAAAATTAAGCTTTATCCTTTTTTTAAAAAAAAAAAATCACAGAATACACAGAGTTAATATTATTTCATGGGTACCAACATTAACATCCAGAGCAGCTTGAGCTATTCTTTCCTTCATGTTGTCATAACAAATCTTCTGCCAGAGATTGATGTTGCTGGCTGCCAAGGAGGCTTTTCCACTGAGAGCAATGTGCCTCTGGTGGAGTTCATCGTCCTTCCTGAAAGCTCAATGCAGTTGTATGGTTCCTCAAAAATAATCTTGCTTGGTGATGCGTATACTAAACTCACATGTGCTTGTTTTGAGCCCCTTTTTGGTGGCAAATATCTCCATCCCTTAAACTATTTAGGTTTCATTTCTCAAGGTCATTATCCAAAATAATTCAGCAACATTCTCAAGGATATGACAGCTACAATATGAGATTCAGATATATTAGCTTGGAATATAAACATTGATTTGCAACCTTCCTCAAAAGAAAATGCTGCATTTATCTAAACGCTTAGGACCTGTTCTGCAATAGCCTCTACAAACCACAAATTAGCCATCGATTTCTATCACTATCGAATAACAGGTCGGATGGATCTTGGAGGTCTTCTAGTTCAAACCCCTGCTCAAGCAGGAAGCCCTATAGCAGGTTGGATGGATCTTGGAGGTCTTCTAGATGGATCTTGGAGGTCTTCTAGATGGATCCATCTTCTAGATGGATCTTGGAGGTCTTCTAGTTCAAACCCCTGCTCAAGCAGGAAGCCCTATAGCATTTCAGAGAAACTGTTGTCTAGTCTCTTCTTAAGGTGTCAGAGCACCTGCAGTTTCTGGAGGCAAGCCATACCACTGATTAATTGTTCTAACTGCCAGGGAATTTATCCTAAGTTCTAGGTTGGTTTTTCTCCTTGATTAGTTTCACTCATTGATGCACTAATTAAATTGTGAGCCTCAAGCCAATCTTCTAAAGAAATCCAGTTATTTATTAATAGTTTCATGTTGGCATGTTCTAACTCTGACCCCACGTAATTTACGTTCCAGCTCTGATCCTGTTTCCCACCTGTCCCCAAGGGGTTTCATCAGTCATATTATCCAATGAAGCAATTTCACGGGTTGAGAGATCACTCTACAAGAGCTGAGGTGGTGCAGTGGTTAGAGTGCAGCAGTGCAGGATACTTCAGCTGCCTGCTGCCTGCAGTTCGGCAATTCAAATCTCACCAGCTCAAGGTTGACTCAGCTTTCCATCCTTCCGAGGTTGGTAAAAATAAGGACCCAGATTGTTGGGGGCAATATGCTGACTTTGTAAACTGCTTAGGGAGGGCTGTAAAAATACTATAAAGTGGTATCCTGTCTGCCCACTGAGGGTATCCACGGAGATAGTCTTGAGAGAGGTATGGCTGGAATGTGTGTTTATTTTGACTGAGGTGCCTTGCCACAGCTGCAGAGTTCATTTTCCCATTCCCCCTTGCCTATGGCAACTCAAGAGCAGGTAAGAGATGCTTTGCGAGTTGACAAAAGACTCTTTTTGGGTGACGGGGAGGGCAGTGTGAAGGCGGGGCCAGCCAGTGGTGGCCTACAGAGAGATACAGCGGAGAGATAAAAAAATGTCTACAGCTTGCCGACAACCACCCTATGACATACTGTGCTGGAGTGATGGCGTGAGTGCTCACAGAAAGGGCTCTGTATGCATGCACACATGCCGTAGGTTCACCACCAGGGATGGGGGTTTAAACAGAAGGCTAGATGCCAGACGACCATTATTATTATTATTATTATTAATTTGATTTATATACCGCCCCTCTCCTCGCGGACTCGGGGCGGTGTACAGCCATTCAAATACAATTTAAAAACAAGGCCTGGTTTCCCCATTGACTTTGCTGGTCAGAAGGTCACAAAAGGGGATCATTGGGTCACTGCAACCGTCATAAATGTGAGCCAGTAGTCAAGAGTACAAATACAAATCAGGCGACCGTGGAGATGGTCATTAAGCGTAAAAACCGGCCATAAGCCACTTTGCTCAGGGCTGCTGTAACTCTGAACGGTCGCTAAACAAACTGTTGCAAGTCGAGGACTTACAGCCTGCACTGACTTTAGAAACAAATCGTCGTTGTTCGGAGACAGCTCCGGAGGGATGTGAAACGTCTAGGAAACAGAATAAAAACAGTCGCTTTTTCGTAGGGATCCAGCCTCATGTTGATACAACACTTAAGGATGTGGATAAACAATACAATAACTTCTCTATTGACACTTTCCAGCAGTTCTCGCTTGGCCAGGCCTTTTAAAGCTGTTTTTATTCTCGTCAAGTGTTGCGCATTGCGTATATTTATCAAAGCGGCAGCCTGCGTTTACATTATTTCATTTCCTGGTGTGTGAGCTTTGCTGCCGGGCTCGCCAGCTGAGTGTGCATTTTGCCTGCAGCAACTTGAAAAATACCATCTCCGATTCTTTTGCGAGATTGGAAGGAGGCTGTAAAGGAGAGCCCTATGCAACAGGGAGAATAGAACAGAACAGAACGGAACAGAAAATTCTTTTTTTTCTCCAAAAAAGAATTTATTGGTATTTCTCGGGGTAAAAGGGCGGGGAAGGGTTTTACATCCATTTAATTGTACAACATCTTGTTTTTCGAGATAAAAAGGCAAAATACACACTATGTTAATAACTTTAAAGCTTATTTTACATGACAATTTTAACTTTCAATCGGCTAACAGTAGGAAATTTCCTGCTCCAGCATTTTCAAAACATTTACTGAAATACTTTCTTAAGTCTCCAGTTATTTAGTTTCTACTTTCATATTTTACTGAGCACATCAAACATCTTATTTGTCTTGTGATCTTAATCTCCTGGGC
>JANHFP010010069.1:16080-30089 GCA_032468135.1 Calamaria suluensis
TAGTTTGGGGTTTTGCAGCTGGAGGGAAGATCTGGTTGCAAATTCTGTTCCTCCTTTCTGTTCCTTTTGGTAGTTACCAGCTGCATCTCTTTGAGAAAAGGGAAGTTTCTGCAGTTTATTTCTCACTTTTGTCCATAAAGGCCTCTGGAGTAAATTGTGACCTCTGGGGTCTTTGACCCAAGATTGCCCGCGGAAGCTGCAGCTCCTGTTTCAATTGTGCTGAAAGCAAGGGGTTCTCCCGACCTCAGAACAGCAGTTGGCTTCCAGCCTCTTACTCTGAAGTGGGCTACACTGTTACACCCCAGCAACTAAGGCTCAGGTTGTGCATGAACTCTCCAGAGAAGTTGACCCAATGAATCATGACTGGTTAGGTTTGACTTCCCCCTATGCAAACACACGCACACCCAGGGGTAAGCTGTGACTTATAAACACAGGACCCATGTCCAGAAAGTAACAAAAAAAAAAAGAATATCCAGAATAATTGACTTGGAAGGCATCTTGGAGGTCTTCTAGTCCAGCCCCCTGATCAAGTGGGAAACCCTATAACATTTCAGACAAATTGCTGTCCAGTCTCTTCTTTAAAAAATCCTCCAGTGCTGGAGCACCCAGAACTTCTGGAAGCAAGCTAGAAGTGATCAATTGTTCCCACTGCCAGGGAATTCCTCCTTACTTCTATGCTGCTTCTCTCCTTGATGAGTTTCCACCCGTTGCTTCTTGTCCTGCATCTTCAGGTGCTTTGGAGAATAGCCTGACTCCCTCTTCTTTGGGGCAGCCCCTGAGAGATTGGAAGACTGCTATCATGCCACCCTTGGTCCTTCTCATTAAACTAGACATACCCAGTTAATTTATTTATTTATTTTATTTATTTATTTTATCAATTACATATTAGGTAATATACGTATAAGCATGAATTGAGTACATAAAAATGAATACAAATAAAGAGAACATTAGGACAGGGATGGTAGGCACGCTGGCGCTCTTGTGCACCAGTTCCTGCATCCCTCCTTCCTACATTTTAACCCTAGCTTTAGGGCTACCTGGGATGGGCCTTTTCTAAGTTAAAGTCCACACATATTACCGAGGTCACCCTCCTCACACAATGACTTTTCAACGTGGAACGAACCCTCTCTCCATGCCAGCCTGATCTTTCTGCGGAAAATCTCAAGCACAGGTGGCGTTCTTGCAAGCTTCATCCCCTTAAAGGATGAACCAAAAAAAAAAAAACCTGGTAAAACCCAGCAAGCAGAAACCAGAGAAGAATCTGATCATTTTTTTGGTTTGACTGAAAGTGAAAATCACAGTCCATTTCCTTGTTTGGGGCAGGCTCATGTGACAAAGGTAATAAATTGATTGTCTGCTGTTGGCACCAGCCTTGAGCTGCCGCTGCTGCTTCGGTGTGAGCGGCTGAGTTCGGCTACGGAGTTAGCAAGCAGTTGGCAGAAAGGAGAAAATCACTCTCTGAGGAGGAGGGTCAGACATTTTGGGTGAGCAGGATTTGGAGAAGTCTGCCAGCCGAAAGATGTTCAGGTGGGTAGAAGGCCATCCTTGCCGCAACTCCTTTGTTCAGGGGGAGAAAGCCTGTTGTCCCATCAAAGGAGATTTGCAAGAACGTTAACTTTCAGGTTTGAATCTCTGGATAATGCTGGCCGGGTATCCTTTCATTGGGGTTTCATATCTAACAAGTAAGAAAATAAGGAATTTAACAATCAAACCGGGATCTGACCGGAACTTACAGCCAAGACACTTTGATGGATTAATTACTTTCTTCCTGTTTTGAGAGTTTAACAAAAATTAAATATGAGCCAGGTCTTATTAGCAAAGGTGTATTAGGTTTAAGAAAGTGGAGATACAAAGGAAGTATGTCTCCTTGATTCTTTGCATGTTTTCCAAGCAGTATAATTTAAAGGGATATCCTTCAATTTCACCCCAGACTTGACAGAAATGTGATGGGTAAGAAACTTTTTGCATCATTAAAATATTTATTTGGGATGCAACCAACTTCCAGTGAGTGTTCAACTTCCTGCTTGCTTTAATTTTGAAGGCTGCCTGGAGTCACCGTGAGTGAGTTGGGAGTCCGTATAAATTTTCCTAACAAATCAATGAAATAGTGCTTTATCCTCCTTGTATTGTGAGATACAACTCAGTGATGTTTTGAGAGTAACCTCAGTGGACTTCACTATTCCTTGGTAAAGAAGTGAAGCGAGATTCCTTTGAGGGTATCCTGCGTTTGTTGAAGGGTATTTAGGAGTAGATTTATCAGAGTGGTATCGGGAGATTGCAGGATGTCTCCAGCAATTTTATCACAATGGACCCTAGGCATTGTGGCTTCAAGATTGTACAAACCTCTGACTGAACACCATTGCTGCATTGTGCAAAGAAATGTCCTTATGAGCATAAATAATCAGCACTTCAACTATATAAGTGGGCTTCCCTCTTGACTTGCTAGTGATTGAGCAAAGAGAGTTAAACAACCGTTTCTCTGGCATGCACTGACTTGATGAAATCCAGAGTGATCATCCTTACGATTCATATGAGCCATGGACAAGGCTGTCTTCTCTCAAGCTCATTTTGTGGTTCCAAATTTGAGTGGTCCTCTTAGTACACATTCCTATATTTCAACAGGATGGAGATGCACGTTTGGCTGATGGCCTTTTGTGTTGTTGTGGCGTCTGCTCCCCAGTGGCACAGGGACCCCAAGCTGAAGAAGTGCTGGGAATTATGGAAGAAGAAATACGGCAAGGAGTACCAAAATCAGGTAAGAGCGTTCAGCGGTAGCTCAAGCAGTTAAAAATAAAAGAAATACACTTTAGAAGCAAGGTCTTCTCGTCGGCTAATTGTGACTTCTGCTTTAATTCTCAGAATCAGGAAGACCTGCGCCAAATGACTTGGGAAAAGAACGTACAGTTTATCGCCCTGCACAATCTCGAATATTCGCTGGGCCTGCATTCTTACGAACTTGGCATGAATAACTTGGGAGATATGGTTAGCTGTGTTGATTTACTTAATAGATATTTAAATGGGCTTGGTAACTATGCGTATTAGATGCGAGACTAAATGGTACTGCCATTCTTTTTTAAAAAAAAGTGGATGGTGAAGATTAAAAAGTACAGCGGGTTGAATTTTTGGTAGGGAGCAGGGAGTTGGACTAGAAGACCTCCATGGTTCCTTCCAACACTTTTATTCTGTTATTCTGCTATTCTGTTATTCCTTCTCTTGGCTAGATGAATGCATGTATTTCTGATCGTTCCACAGACCAATGAGGAAGTGTCATTGCTGCTGACCGGCTTGAAGATCCCATCCTGGTGGAACCGGAACTCCACGGCTCACAGATCCATCGTAGGCACCGACATTCCTGAGTCCATAGACTGGAGGGACAAAGGATACGTCACGAATGTTAAAGATCAGGTGAGAAGGACTTTTAAACATCCGTCGGTCTGTTCAGGATATTTCTGTGCCACTGATTTTGACCATCCCTCTCTCTTTCAGTATTCGTGTGGTGCTTGCTGGGCCTTCAGCGCTGTTGGCGCCCTAGAAGCTCAATTAAAAATCAAGACTGGGAAACTGGTGTCTCTTAGCCCGCAGAATCTTGTCGATTGCTCCAATTTCTACGGGAACCATGGCTGTAACGGCGGATATATGCCTGCTGCTTTCCAGTATATCATAGATAATAAAGGTATCAACTCCGAGGATTCCTACCCTTATAAGGCCAAGGTGTGTATGGTTTTGTCGCAGAAAATTGCTTGCAAATTTGCTGTAAATTGGGGTGTCAGAATTCAGGGAGTTGAAGTCCACAGGTCTTAAAGTTACCAAGGTTGGAGAATCCTGGTGTAAACTCTTTCTCTATTTGGCCTTCTTCCGTGATGGTTTGCAAAGCATGGGGAATGCTGTAATTAAAGCTGGCACATTTAATCATTTCCCTGACTTCCACATTGGAGGTTGCAAACCTACACACAGCAACATAAATACTCCCTTACTACTTGTTCCAAACTTAATTGATAGGATTGTGCCATAAGATCTATTTGGGCTTCTGTGTGAGGGGAGAAAAGGAGTAATTCAGAATGAATGGCTGCTCCATTGTAAAATATATGTTTTTTTTTGTTTAATTCACATCAAATGGAGCATTATCAAGATGGCAACTGAACCTTTTGAAGCAATGAAAGAGGTGACTATGCCATAGAATTAAAATATAATGGAATGAATCAACCACCAATTACAAGCAGTGATATTTTAACGTATTTTCTCAATCCTTATCACCGCTATAAAAATGGCATGCTTTTCATTTATCCCTCATCATGCTTTTGCTGACCAAACTGAGGTGGAGAAATGCTTATCGTGATTCCAGACTCATTTGTTTTACTTTAATTAAAATCTTGTTTTTTGCAAGACACCCAATGCAACATGCATCTATGTTTTATAGTCCCTGAGATTGGGCTGAGTCCCAGGCCATAAATTTTAGCAACTCCCAAAAAGTGTTGGCCTCACCTACGTTCTGAAGGAGGCTGAGGTTTTAAAAGCCAACAGATTGAAGGTTACTTAAGAAATAAGCCAGAGGGGAAAGCACTGGGGTTGAGCAGGCACAAATCTGTGGGTTTACTCAGGAGGAAAACCAGTTTGAACTTTTTCCTGATTCCTGCAGGATGGGATATGTCGTTATAATTCCACTGCACCAGCTGCTACCTGTTCTAAATATACCTTGCTTCCATCTGAAAATGAGACTTACCTGCAGGATGCCGTAGCCACGATTGGGCCAGTGTCAGTGGCCATCAATGCAAACCAGCCGACGTTTTTTCTGTATAAGCAAGGTGAGGTCTTAACATTCACACACAGAACGAGCCCCAGAAGGAAATGTCTCTGCATTTATATTGACCTGTTAAATGAACAAGATTCAGTTTTGTGAGTTTACGATCCTGGGCTCCCAATAAACATTTACAAGTGGTTCCAACTTTTTTTTTTTCAAAATAGGAGTTTATAATGATGCCAAATGCACCAGTCAGCATTTGAATCATGCTGTTCTCGTGGTTGGATACGGAAAGGAGAATGGCATGGATTACTGGCTTGTGAAGAACAGGTATGCCAGCCCTTGGGCAGTTTCAGGGGCTAAACCGGGATTAATAATCAGGCATAGTTATTTTAAGATGCTTTGGTCTTAGATGTAAACGCAGAATTCTTTTCGTACAAACAATTTAAGATTTAGTAGCTCCTGTCATTTTGCAAAGGTGCAGGAGGGAGATTATGCATAATGTCTGATCCATTTTTGTGCAAGGAAAAATGGATTGAAGTGGCGGATATTTTTTGCAAATCTATTGATTTGTAAGCCATATTAAAGGGCTTTCTCAAGCAGAAAAGGAGACCCAAATTATTAAATATTTCCTCTCTTAGTATGTTGTGAGGATGGAGCTTCCAAGAGGCCCCCCCACTCTGGTAGATTGGCATCTTGACTATTTTTGCCCCTTGCCAAACAAAGCATCTAACTGTTCAGGCGCCAAAGAAATCCTGCATAATTTGAAGAAAATCAGAGGCATTCCCTACCCACAACACTGCATCCTCATTTAGACTCCTTACTCAAGAAAACTCCTTCCTAAAGCATATGTTCATTATTTTCCTCTTTTTATTCCAACAGCTGGGGAGTCAATTTTGGCCATGAAGGCTACATTAAAATTGCCAGAAATCAAGGGAATCGCTGCGGAATTGCCAGCTACTGCTCGTATCCGTTAATTTAGATGGCATCTCCAGTTTACAGTGGATATTTTATTCGCTTGAGGAGCCCTATCAGGCAGCTAATTTTAGCCTTTAAATATATTATATAGATATATAGAATTATCTTCCATTCGGCTCCACCTGGTTGATCTCAGACAAGTAGCCCAAATGAGGGTTTATGTGGGTTTAGTTTGGATTTGCTAAGGATCCCTGGGGCACTGCCAGGCTTAATCCGTTAATCAGGTAATGTCTGCCAATCTGCTTTGAACAAGCAAAGAGAGCTGGGTAATTGCCAAGGATTTCCATTTTGGGCCACCTGAAAACGGGATGGAGTAAAACCAGCACCCAGAATCTACGTTCAGGAATGTAAAGCAAAACCTTCTTTGAAGTTCGGCTATTTGCAGGACGGTTTCTCATCTGGAAAGAGCCAAGTTGAACTTCGGACTCATTTAACACGAGGAAGAAAATAACATTTTCACCGCTTGGAGCCATCGCATGCAATATGACATTAGAAAACATGGAATCTTAGTGCTAGAAGGGACCTTAGAGGTCATCTAGTCTAACCCTCTGCCCAAGGCAGAGAATCCCGGACAAATGGTTCTCCAATCTTCTTTCGAAAATCCCCAGCTATGGAGATTTCTTCTTCTTCTTTCAATGTATGCTGGATCCTTTCTGAACCTGGTTGAAATATAATTCGAAATGTATTTAACCTTGGCCTCTATTAAAGATTATTTAAGGCAATGCATGTTCAAGAAATCGTGGCTTCGTGCGATGTTGATTGCATGGTGGTTTAATGTTGGTGTGTTGTCCCTTTGACAAGAGAAAGGAAGAATATAGGATAGAGAATACAAGGGCTACGAAAAAAGCATCATTCTACACTAGCCCTGAAAAAGATGATACATTAACCATTACCCCCCATCATGAATGATGGATATTGTAGTCGCACCATTATTCTTCCCCCTCCTCCCTTCCCTTGACTTTGGAGAAGGCAACCCATCCTTCTCTGTCCATTGAACATGTTAATCTGGGTTTGAGATGGGGTTTTTGTAGTCCCAACCCATCTAAAAAGGGACAGCCGGCCAAAGTTGCCTTCTGGTTTTTAAGGATGCTTTTAAAATTGCCCCTGAATATTAAAAGTCACACATATGACACAGAAAAGTCTATGAGTTTAACTAATAAATAAACACATGTATTAAATATAAATGCTGGCGATGGGTGGCCCAGAAAAATAAAAAACAATCTTTAAATAATCACAAACAATTTTAAAGGCATTCTTTAAACGTCATGGCCAGAGCCTATCTATAATCTTGATATAAAAATGAGGAGATTCCAACTTAGAAGAGGGTCCCCCACAGGGAGTGAGTGATGTCACAGGCACGTGATGTCATTCCGCATGACGTCATTGGGCGGGGCTCCAATCAGCAGCCGCACCTGCTTTGAAAAAAGGCGGGAAAAGCCAGGTAGTGGGGGAGGGGGCAACTGTTGGGTTGCCTGGGGGGAAAAAAGGCGGGAAAGGCGAAAGCGCGCCTCGTGTTTGAGGGAGGGAGCAGCCCGGGGCGGCCATTTTCTCCCCTCATGGTGGGCCTTTTCTCCCTTTTCCCAATGTCCTCCTTCCTTCCTTTTTTAAAAAAACACACAATAATAGGTGTCAGTGAATTGTAGTCCCTCACAGCAGTGTTTCTAGACTGTGCCATGGGGGCTCCAGATCCCTCCAACCAGGCAATCCAATTTCTCCTCTCCTGCATCGGCCATGATTGCTGCCTGTGAGGAGAATGGCCGGTTCTGGCTCCCTTTCCATCCTCTGGCTCTTGATTGCCATCTTGAACCTTTGCGATGAAGAAGATGGGAAGGACTAAGCTTGGTTCCCCCCTCGAGGGCCGAGCTTTTCTCTTTCTCTTAGGAATGGAAGGGCAGCAAAGATGGAGGACAGCCAGGAGGGTCTGGTTGGTTAGCATCCTCCACCAGCTGTCTTTTCCCAATATGGCAGCCACTTTGGGGTCCTGAGGGGGAGGGAGGAAGGAAGGCGGGCTGTGCAATTCTCCACACTTTGGGAAACCGTGGCATTCCCCACAGCAATAAATCCTGACACATCTATTCCAGGAAGACTGAACTGCTCCCATCAGAACTGGTTCTTCCTGAAGGTCACCTTCCCCAGCCTGCTTAGCCATCCTGGTTTGGCGACTAGAAGGAATGATGGCTTAGGGTCTCCAAAATGGCATTTCTCAGTTACTGGGGGCTTCAAGTCCCAGAATTCCCCTGCTGGCTGGACAATTCTGGGAGTTGATGTCCACAAGCCTTAGTTACCAAGATTGGACATCCCTGGCTTAGGGCATTGTGGGAAGGCAGCCATAAACACCCCCTAGCTGGAGGATTTCCCCTTATTCTTCCCCTTAACAACCCAGGACTAACCAATCCTTTTATTTATTTTTATTAACAGAGGATTGCAATCTTCCGTTAGAAAAGGACATGGCAACTTTGCAGAAGCAGAAGCAGAATCCTCTGGTAGGCTTGAGGCGTCTGAAGACAGATCCCACCCAGGATTGAAATCTAGGATTGTTTGGCCCGGAAGATTAAGGATTTCTTTCTTTTCCAGACTGCGGCCATATTCCCCACCAAAATTGCAACCGAACAGCAATCCCTCATGTTGGTGAAGCGGCTGCTGGCCATCTCTGTCTCCTGTATCACCTATCTCAGGGGCATTTTGCCCGAATCTGCCTATGGGACGAGATATTTAGATGGTAATAATGCCCTTTCCATGGATTTGGGGCAAAAAGAAGGAGAAATCCTGCTGGAAAAAGGTTTTGGGAGGATGTGGAGAAGCTTGGAGGCTCCAAGAGAGAAGATGGACCTTTGAGAAGAAGCCCATCTCCACCATCAATGATCCCACACACTCCGTGGAGAGTCTTTTCTCAGAAAAAAATGCATTTAAATGCATGCAATAAAATATATAAAGCAGGGGTTCCAAGTCTGGCAACTTTAAGGCCTGTGGACTTCAACTCCCAGAATTCCCTAGCCCTGACATGGCGGGCTGGGGAATTCTGGGAGTTGAAATCCACGGGTCTTAAAGTTGCCATGCTTGCATACACCCCTGATATAAAGGGATAAGCTGGTTTGCAAAGGAATCAATCATGCTCAAGTAATGACCGAGATATTAAAAAAATGCATTATGAAAGGGAAAAAGTTACTTTAAAATTTTCTAAATCAGTGTGAACTTTTTGCTAGGCTGGCGAACAGCAGGAAATTAAAATAACCAAAACCGTTCTGGGAGGAGGGGATGGAGGTTTTGTTTCTTATGGAGCAATTTAAAAAAAAAACAGTTGCATTTTCAAGACTTTGGGGTGTAGGGCTATTGGCATATTTTGCATGGAAAGATTTGGATCTTTGAATCTCTTAATCGGGGAGATTTTGCAAATGTTATGTGGTTGACCGCAAGGAGAGGGGCGGTATATAAATCTAATAATAATAAATAATAATCATTTCCCTTCATGATGACATCACAAGGGAGGTGTCATTGGCCTACCCCCTTGACAGCCATTAAATGAGGCAAGAGGATCTACAACTCAGATTTCATAGAAGCAAAATATTTTAGATCAACCAGTCAAAAGTTTAATTGCTATTAATGCTGGTGGTTTATGTCTTTCAAGATCTCTGCGTGAAGATCCTAAAAGAGGATAAAAAATGCCCTGGGTCCAGCCAGCTTGTGAAATGGTACGTCTTCTAACCTTTGCAGTTGTGCAAATTTACATGTTCCTGATTTGTCAAGGAGATGAATATATTGGACAACAAAGTCGCTGGTATTTTAGCAGTGTACAAATTAAATAAGTCTCGGGGATGATGTATTGTAAAAAGAATGTGTTTTCAATTGAATTAATGTTATGCTTCATGCATAAGTATGTAAATTGGCTTTCTTAACCAAACCCATTGGTAAGCTGTCATGAATACTTTATGGAAAAAGTTGCATAATCTAGCAACACTGCATATTTTTTGTTTCAATGAATACACTTAAAGTGTATTTTCAGTTCATGCATACAAAAGCTAAGCTTAAAGCCTCAATCTCATTTAATTTTTTGCAGGATGCTAGGATGTTACGATGCCCTGCAGAAAAAATATGTAAGTCGGCATTTTGTCTCTAAGGGGCCACAGTTTTACAAATATGAAAACCCTTCTAATATCAATTTCTTTTCTTTCTTTCTTGTCTTTTAAACAGCTCAGATTAATCGTTTTAGCAGTAAGTTTGGCAAACATATATTCCATATATGGAAATAAAGCTTTCCTTTCTCTTCGCTTGATTTTCATTTTGTTGTTTATCACTGAACACAGGTCTACACCAACCAGGAGGATCCCCAGGTATGTCTTCCATGTCATTTTTTTTACAAACTTTGCAAAATGTTTGCTTTGCTTTGGATGAAAACGTCTATTAAAATTCTTATAAAGATATATATTACAAAGAACATAAAGGTGGATACTTAAAGCTCTGCATGTAATCTAACATCAAGATAATAGGAACCATCAGCATTGGAGCTAGAAAGAAATGAGTTGGCTTTTTTGTTCTTAAGAAACAAAATATTTTTTCCTTATACAAAATTATTTCCTTGACACAGAAAATAACAAAGCCACAACCCACTAGGTGTCACCCTACCTCTGTATTATTTTATTGTAAACATACTGAAGACTGGTTCCCCCCCCCCTTATAGTTTTAGTTGAACCATTAAGACCATTAACCACCTACTGTTTGATTTTTGTGTGTGTGCGTGCAAAATGCTGTTTCCCAAATACATCTTATGCACAAGGCTTTGAAATTTGTTTCTTGGCGTTGCAAAATAGATTTGATCCTGTCATTTGGCTCCCTGAATGCTAGATACCGGTAAATAACTACTGCATTTTATATTAGACGGTTACAGAATGTTACCAGTTTAAGTTCAAATACACAGACAAAGGACCTTCAATGGATTTCAGAAGGTATGCCTTTATTTTTCCCTCTTCATCAAAGAACTCCAGTAAAATATTTTTCTAGTTGGTTGTCCCATTAAAGTGTGCAGAAATATATGCGCTTTGATTTTGGAACCTGAGCATTAACCCTAGGTGTGTTTGTTGATGAGGAAAATGTGTATTTGTTTCATAACAATTGCTCACTAAGAATGGACTTGTCACAAAGTCTAAATAGGGTTGTTGCAACAAATATTATCAAAAACATATTTGACCACCTCCGAAATTCTGCAGAAAAGAAATGCAAACATAGACTTGCCTTCTAGAATTAAGAAGAACCCTAACTCATCATGCAAGAATGAATGAAGCCCGGGATTTTACTTCCAGAGGCTGTCGGAAAGGCAGCCTCGCCCCCTCATCCCACTCCCCATAATTGGCATTCATGCTCATATGCCCTTTGACCTTTTAGGTCCCATCCAGCCGTCCCGGTTTGTTCTCCCTGATAGATTTATCTTCCGTGATGAATCTGACTAATTCCCTTTTAAAGCTACTTAAGCGAGTGGAAAGAACAACACCACAACCTACGGAGTAATTGTCATAAATTAGATCGTGGCGTTGTGTGAAAACATCCTGCCTTTGGTGTGTGCTGTTGAGTCACGTTGTGTTGCACCACACCACATTCAAGAGAGGCACACAATTCTATGTACCCTCTCCACATCTTGCACACTTTTCTAAATGCCTCTGTTTGCGTCTAATTTCCCTAACCCTCCTCGTCAAGAACTGTTTTGCTGCCCTTGCTATGCTCTCTTTGGGGTAACACTTGTCTGCAGACACAGCCAGGTGCAAGGGAATGACTTGGATGGAGCTGAGTTTACAGACTTGGGAAGGAGGCTAAAACTTCAGGATCCTCCTTTTTAGGCGAGGTGGTGAACTTATTAGGCCTCGTCATAACACAACTCTGGCTACTTTGTGCTTTTAGTCAGCAGAGTCAATCTAGCATCACATGCGCTGATACTAAGAAAGCAAGTATCCTGCTCATCCGGAAGATTTATATCCTGATGCAAAACCTGGGCCCACTGCCTGATAACGTCTGCCTGACAATGAAGCTGTTCTATTACGATGAAGGTATATTTAAAATCTTAATGTCGTCTAATGAGGGAGGTAGGTCAAACTAATCAACACGTCTCATGTCAATAGCGTGGGTTATTTTTAAACACCCCCCCCAGTTACTCCGCCTGACTACCAGCCCCCTGGATTCAAAGAAGGCGACTGCGAAGGGATGGCCTTTGAGGGGGAGCCGATGTACCTCAATGTTGGGGAGGTTCCCACCCCTTTCCATATGCTGAAAGTGAAAGTGACCACCGAGAAGGACCGCATGGAGCGTGTGGACAGAGCCATCCTAAAGGAGGATGCCAGCCTTGCTTCCATGCATGGATGCCACCTTCAGGAAGACCAGCATCAAAAAATGGATGTAAGAGTGTTGGGATTTATTTGGATGCTTGAAGGCATCTGTTTCACGTTATGCTGCGGGTCACAATAACATCGCTTACATGGCCCGTCTTCAAAATAAACAAAACAGTTCCGTTGGGAGACTTTCTTGTTTGTGTACTTTACGCAGGAAGATTTTGTGCCGGAAAATAAAACAGGAGGGCAGAAGAATGCAAGCAGGAAGCTGCACCCTGAAGATACACATGGTACAGGATTTTTATTTTTTTTTTCTGTATCAAAATAATAGGTCATTCATCTCAGTTGCCTTGATTGTTCTGGGCACCAGATGAAGTTGTGAGCTCGAAGCTTTTAATGCAAATCGTAGACGTTTGAAAAATAAGCATGAGATTTAAAAGACAGTGAAACAAATACTCAAGGGTCTCTTTTCACCTCCAGAAAGATTATTCAAATCTTATGTGTTAAATTCTGCCCCCGTGGAAAGTCGTTCCAACTGGAAAGCATCTTAATTATATTTCATTTTAATTTGTTTGTTTTATTGAATTTATATAGTTGTCTTTCTCGTGCATGTGAACCGTGGGTGATGCAAATTGAGTTGGGACAGGGGTTTTTTTGGACTAAACATTTGGACAGAGTAATATTTAGCTTTCCCAGGTACTTTGCTACTCTTGAGAAATGGAGGAACAACAGTTCCACACCACAGCCTTTCAGCCCTGCTTCCTGCACAGAGACCAGTTGACTTCTTCTGTCTAATTTTGAAAATATATTAAGGCAGTTCAAACATTTAATCATTGTTCATTGGGTTTTCTGAAGAATTGCATAATCCTTTTCAGAACCAAGCCTAATTTGCACAGAGGAAGAGGAGCTCACAGAAGAACACCAGAGTGGCACCATCAATAATTCTAAGGTACAAAGCTCGGTTTTCTTTCCCAACATCCCTGCTCTCCTCACGGGATAAAAGAAGGAAACTGGTTCAGAACGTGCTGCTTACCCCAGTTGCAGTCTCTGCCATTATGAATTAATTTCCCCAACCATGCCGTGCTGGGATAACTTCTCAACTCCCAATTAATTTAATTTTGTTTTATTTGCTGCATGGCAAATGAATCTTGCAAGCACAAAATGTCAGATGGCCCAACTGAAGCTTACGAACAAAACTGTAATTAGCGTTCAAGGCTCAGCTTGAAGCTGAGGATTGTATTGCAAAGGTGAGAGGAAGCAAGCCTTTCTATGGACAAAAACATCGGTCGTGCCTGTTCCTAAGTAGGTTGTGCTAGCTACACAGCTCTTAAGCTTGAAAAAAGCAGAAATGTGGTCTGTTAAAGTTAGGCCAGTAACCATTTGTTTGCTTAACCCTTTTTTAGGTGGATCATTTAATAAGCAAGACAGAAGAACTTGAAGTCACCGAGAGCAGAACCCGAAGCGGGAAAAAATTTCAGCGAAACATAGTAAGCGTTTTATTTTTAAACATCCATTCTTTTAAGAGATCAGACTGATAGTCACGCAGGCATGACAGGATCCATTTTTAGTACTAACCGTTCTTAATTTATTCTCCAACATTTGAATTACTGTCCTGGTACAGTATCTCCATTTTGTTACTGTTCCCATAACTGGGTTGACTTTGTTATGTTTGCTGTTAATGAAAATATTAATTCCTATCACAAATTTTCTTGCAACCCATGAACTTATTTTATCCTCACACCGATCTTTTCTTGTGAATGTCTTAAGACCGCATGCAAAGTCGCATAGGCTGACTTTAACGTTGGACAGCTAGGATCCGAGAAGGGAAATCTGAGCATAGCTAAGCAGCAGCCCTCAGTGTCTCTTCTGGTCTTCACACCAGCAGTTTAATGAAAAAACATGAAGTCAAAGCAGTCCTAGGAAGGCTTCCAGCTCTCACTCTTGATTGTCCACAAGGTGAAGAGAAAACGGTGCTGATTAAG
>JANHFP010010084.1:20283-42702 GCA_032468135.1 Calamaria suluensis
AGGAAGGAAGGAAGGAAGGAAGGAAGGAAGGAAGGAAGGAAGGAAGGAAGGAAGGAAGGAAGGAAGGAAGGAAGGTGAGTTTCATCTCAAGTGAAACAACTGCAGCTTTTGATACTTTTATTAACACAGGTGTTTAGAGTTATATTATATATGATAGATGTATTATATAGGGTTATGCAGCAGTCTGAAAGCAAGCATTTGTTTATTAAATCTGTTTGCTGCCCATCTCACAAGGTGACATTAATGAATATAGTAGTAGTACCATAGTACAGGGTTGAAATGCTACTGGTTTGGCCTAGTTTAGCCAAACCATTAGTAAAAAAATGCTACAATTCACCCAACTTGTATTAAAAAAAATTTTTTACTCTTTTAAAGCATTTTTTTAACTACCTATTTGCTGGAACCTGTCGCCAATGATCAGCTGTGTGACAATCAGTTGTGACGGGCAACGTCGGAATTTTTAAAAAAAAACTTTTTAAAGCATTTTTTTTTTTACTACCAATCAGTTGTACGAATCAGCTGTGCCTGATTGTCTGTGAGGTTACTGCTTGTTGCAGGGACCATTTTGTGTGAAGTCCAACTGCTTTTACATTGTGTGTGAGTCAGTTGTGCAGCTACGCCCATCCGGTCAAACAACCACCAAGCCATGCCTACTGAAACGGTAGGGAAAATGTTTGAATTTCACCACTGCAGTAGTACCATATTGATTTTGTACCATTAGGAATTGCCAGGGCAAGAGGTATTAATTCAATAAATAATAAAATAATAATAATTATACAGTACTTGCAGGTGACTTTGGAAGAGAATGAATACAAAATACCACTTTCACAATCTTTCCTACTTTAATTAATCATTCATTTGGAATATTAGTTACCATACTAGTGGGAATCCCAATGCAAGCTTTATAGCTCCTTTTCGGAGGATATGCAAAGTAAAGCTAAACAAGCAGGAAGCATTTAGAACTTCACACACTGTTATAAACTGTTTTAATGCAAAAGGCGAACTAGCTTTTCTCTGATATTCTAATATAATAGTGTGTAATTAGCAACCTTATCAAAAATTCTAGGCAAAATTGTTTTAGAACTTAAGCCACATCCTGTATACTACTATATATAGAACAGTGATGGCTAACCTTTTTGCCATTGCATGTCAGAAGTGGGGGGAGTGCGGGAGTCATATGTGCCACACACACACCCTGCTTTTGGCATGTGAGGATTGGTGGGCCCAAATGTCCCATTTTTTTTGCTCTCCCCAGGCTCCAGAGCACATTTGCTGACTCAGCTCAGCTCACATGCTCTGTGTGCCACCTGTGGCACGCATGCCATAGGTTCGCCATCACGGGAACAGGAGTTTATTTTAATAATTCTAAAATTAAATTTGATTGGTATTCAGATAGGACAAATAAAAGGGCAAGGTCTATGTGTTGGTTGGAAATATTACTGTCTCGGATTAATAATCAGAAAGTGAGGAAGAGAATCTTATTTCAGAGGGTGACTTTTGAATTTCAGAAACCATTTCTAATTCACATTCAAATCAAACCTGAATATTTCACTATCCGCAGAAAAGTTATAAACGCTTAAGCGCAAAAGGGAAATAGGCAAGCTAAAGACATCAAAGCAGCTTTTTTGCCATGTCAGTAGTGAAAAAAAGAAAGAAAGAAGGAAGGAAGGAAGGAAGGAAGGAAGGAAGGAAGGAAGGAAGGAAGGAAGGAAGGAAGGAAGGAAGGAAGGAAGGAAATAAAGAAAGAAGGAAATAAAGAAGGAAATAAAGAAAGAAGGAAATAAAAAAAGAAAAGAAACTGCTTGAATAAGGTCAATAGTGACTGGTGATAAGAAAAAGGCATGAGTCCTGATGGAATGAAACAGAAAAGACAATGTGGCACTAAGGAGTAGAGAACACCTGATTACTATAAATCAGTTAAGTCTGTAGAACCAGGTCAATCTATGAGTCTTGAAAAAGCTTGCTGATGTCATTCCAAAGTTTCCCCTGCCTGAAACATACAGTCCCAGATACCTAGAAAAGGTCAAACCTTCAAAAGGGAAAAAGAGAAGCACCTCCCTGATAATTACAGATGAGCTGGCTGATACTAGGCAAAACTCTAACGTTGGTTTAACTTTGGGATAACTGGGAATAGAATGATTGTTTAACAGAAGCCAATGAGGGTTTATCATGCAAAATCAACATGGTCTCCCTTTTTTTTATACGGTGACCAGCTTAAGAGACTGTGGTAATGCAGTGGGCATAGTACCCTGACTTAAAACGTTAAACATGATATTCCAGGAAATCCTAGCAGAGATTCAAAAATGCAGGCTGTACCATACTACATTAGCTGGATATACATCTAAATGAACAATATTTCCCAGAGAGTATACATCAGTGGTGGTATAATTGCTTAAATTAGGAGCTAGGTGGTCACCAAATTTGCAGGTATTCTTTTTCTCTAAATGCATGATCCTGCATTTAGAAACATTGACTGCATTTTCACATTTTTGATCAATTTTTTTCAGTAGTGCTAAATAATTTCCCATGTTACAAATATCCCTAGGAACGTCAACTCTACTACACACTTTTGTGTGTAATACAGGTAGGAATTCATTCCTACAGAGCAGGGGATTGAACTAGACCAGGGCTGTTAAATTTGTGGCTCTCACAGGCCAGATGTGTCACGCACTGGCCAAGCCCACGCTCGCTTTAGCAAATTTGAAACCTCTGAACTAGATGGTCTCCAAGAGTTCCTCCTGCTCTTACATTCCATAATTCTATAAAACTATACTCCTTTGCCTGGGTTACTTAAAGGGCAAAGCATATAGGATCTCTAAAGATTTATGTACAGCTGAGGTCTCACCTTTTTCATGTTGAAGTGATAGGAAACTAGCAACACTTTTATAAACTTCATAAACATTATTCTATTCTATTCTATTCTATTCTATTCTATTCTAAACTTTAAAAACTTTTGACAACTGTTAAGGTAAAAATTTGGCTTGCCTCAGAAGTACACGAGGTCCCTACTATTAATAAGAGCAGATTTCTGCTCCATTGCAATGATTTCTCTGAAACACTAGAGGACAGTGTACCCAAATAGTTGACATCGCTGCCTTCCTAATTTCTGGAATAACATGATTTCATAAGCTGAATTGCTCCCAAGGCTGGATCTATCAAACAACTGCATGCAAACATTGCACACTGGAGACTTGCTTTATTACAATCTTACAGGATGAGAATAGTCAGTTGCATTTAAACTATAAATCTGGAAGATTAAATGGCACTTGCAATTCTGCAGGGAAAACAAAGCCAGGTGAATCAAAACCAAGAAATTCCATTTTGTGGAATGGTAAAATCCATGAAAATTTCAACTAACATTTCTCCAACAACTCATAAGAGACACTCAAATCCAATACTAAAGTAACTTCCATGTGAGTGTATCGTGAGAGAGAGCATTTGTGAGAAATCTCTAAAATCAACCCCAAATGGTGGTTACTTTCTTAACTTCTGGGTCTTTTTCAAAAATTTCCTTCAATGACAATTTTATGCCACATTCAGGTTGATGGCAAAACCTAACCAACCCTGAATGACATCAAAAGCTAAGTAGGGCTGCATCCAATTAATACTCGGATGGAAGATCACCAAAAATAATCAGGGCATAGATCCAAGAATTCAAAGTTCCCAGAAGGCAGCAATAACAAACTATTTCAGTATTATTACAGTGTGCATGTAAAGGAAATCCTATTTCAAAATGGTCCTCTAAGTAATGTATGTGTTCTCAATATTCCAGTTTAATAATTTAATCAATCAAACTAGATGAATATATCAGGCTGCTAAACAAGGTACACACATTTAAACAGCTTTCTCATTTATCAATTCACAGTTTCCACCAATTCTGGTACCAGATTCCTGACCCCTGGCCCTTTGCTTTAGGTTGAACTTTAGAGAGGTCATGTGAAAAAGAAAGTACACCCTTTCAGTTCTATGGTTTTATCTATCAGGAAATAGTAAAAATCATGTGGTCCTTAGCAGTTTTTAAAGTGGGTAAATACAGCCTCAGATGAACAACACATGACATATTACATCTTGTCATTTATTTTACAAAATTAAATTCAAAATGGAGAAGCCATGTGTGAAAAAAATAAGTCTACCCTTTATAGTACATAGTATAATTTTATAGTATATTGTGATTGTGGGTTTTAGATGTTGTACACCGCCCCGAGTCCCATTGGTGGCAGAGGGTGGTATGGAAATCTAATAAACAAACAAACAAACAAACAAACAAATAGTAGGGATGTCAAACTCAAGGCCCGGGAGCCGGAGCCGGAGCCGGCATGTGGGGTACTTAGATCTAGTCCGTGGGATCGCCCTGGAAATAGCAATGGACTGGCCCGCGGTGCTTCTGCCAGTGAAAATGGACCTCAGGAAGACTGTGTGCCATCCTCCCAAGCTTGTTTTTGCTGGCAGAGGGTTGCAGGAGGCTGAGACAGCTGCAAACGGAGCTTGGGAGTCCGTTATTGCTGGCAGAGCACTCAGGCCACCACAGGTGCCCTCGACATGAGTGATGTTGAGCTGGCCATGGCCATCCCAGCCCCCAGAGGTCAAACACAACCCTAATGTGGCCTTCAATGAAATTGAGTTTGATGCCCCTGCTTTACAGCTTCCATAGGTATGAAGGGGCTAAGTAGCAGCCAGGTTCCGCAAATCAAGTGCTCTTGATCAATTGATCTTCAGTAAATGTGACTCCCTCTGTAAAAGCTGACGTTTTAGGAGTTTGCTGGTCTCTAACACTGAGGTATGCATTAATGCAATGCCAAAAAGGAAAGACATTAGCAATGATATTAGAGAAGCCACTTCTGCCCATCAATCTGTGAATGGTGTTAAGGCTATTTCCAAACGATTTAAAGTCCATCATTCTACAATGAGGAAGATTATTTACAAGTGGAAAACATTCACGACAGTTTCCAATCTTCCTAGGAGTGGACGTTCCAGCAAATTCATCCTAAGATTAGAAAAGAGTTGCATCTCAGACTTACAGGGATCAGTTAGCATGTTAAACGTTGACGGTCATGATAATATAATTAGAAAAAGACTGAACAAGTATGGGTTGCCAGGAGAAAGACGCTTCTCTCTAAAAAGGATATGGTTGCATGGCTTGGGTTTGGAAAGTTAAATAACTCATAAGAGTTCTGGAACACTGTTCTGTGGACAGAACATACCAAAGTGGAGATGTTTGGCCATAATGCACACTGCTATGTTTGGTGAAAACCAAAAATAGAATACCAACACAAACACCTCACACCAATCATCAAGCACAGTGGTGGAGAAGTGAGGATTTGGACTTGTTTTGCAGCCACAGGACCTGGGCATCTTGTAATCATTGAGTCGACCATGAACTCTACTGTATACCAAAGAAATATTCTAGAGTCAAATATGTGGACACCTGTTTAACAACTAAAGCCTGGCTGACACTGGGTCATGCAACAGGACAATGACCCAAAACACACCAGCAAATCTACAATAGAATGGGTGAAAAAGAAAAGAATCAAGGTATTGCAATTGCCCAGTCAAAGTCCAGATCGAGAGCTGTGCATAAACTAACACCCACAAACCTCAATGAACTGAAAAGAAACTGAAGAAGAGTGGTCCAAAATTCCTCCACAATGATGTGAGAGACTGATAAAGTCATACAGAAAATGAGTATTTCAAGTTATTGTTGCTAAAGGTGGTTCCTCGAGCTATTGTATTGCTTAGTTTTTCACACATGGCTTCTCCATTTTGGATTCCTTTCTTTAAAATAAATGATGACATGGTGTACTATGTCATGTGTTGTTCATCTGAGATTGTATTTACCTACTTTTAAGAACTGTTAAAGACCAGCTGATTTTTACTATGTCCTGATACATAAAACCGTAGAACTCAAAGACACTTTATGTTCACAACAAAATTCTCAAAGAGAAACAAATTGACTTGCTCAACTGCTAAGCAACTGTCAATAGGATCGGAGCAAAACAATTTAGAAACAAGCAAGGGACCTTAGTGATCAAAAAGACATAAGAAAAAAAATAAGTCTGACCTGATTCAACATTTCCCATCATGGCTGGTGAAGACATAGCAAGAGATGCTTTGTGGTTTGGGGGTATGCCAGGGCTCTGCAATGGGGGCTTTGGAGATGAAGTCCATCCCGGAGAAGGTGCAGGAAGGGAGGGAGACTTGAGATGGACAGGAGATGCGGCAGCAGAACCCATAACTGGGGGAGATTTGATTGAAGCAGCTGCAGCTGCGGTAGTTGGACCAGCAAGGATCCCTGCCAGTTGTGATGGAGTCTGGGGAGACTTGAGGTTTCCAGAAGGAGAACCCAGCATGGGGGACTGAACCTGGCGCATTGTGGGGGATTTAAGTGGATTTATGCCTGGAGAATGAACTTGGCTGGCACCAACAGAGACATCCAGGGGTTTGCGTCCAAGATTGCGCTGAACTGGAGGAGTCGTGTTGAGGCTGTTTGGGTTACTGGAGGGGTTCAGAGGTAGTGGTGGCATGTGGCTAAGACGATTGTTAGTCCTTTGGTCAGGCCCTATTTGCTCTCTATGATTCCGGAGACCAACACCTGGGCCCTGAGACATAGGATGAAAAGGTCTTGGGCCAATTCCATAGTCCTGTTGAGGATGGTCACCAAATGGCAAGGCCACCATTTTTTGCTGAGTGGGGAGCATTTCTGAGATACCCGGGCGCATCTTCATAATTTCTTCTGGACTCACTCCAGCTTCCCTCATTTTCTGAGGTAACATTGGTGGATTGGAAGTGATGTTGACATTCAGATTTAGATCCCCTTTCATGCTGCTGGGGCCTATCCCAAATTCCAACTCTCTGTTACCTGCCATCTGTGGTGGTATTCCTTTTGGAAAATCCCCCCGAGAAGGACTCATGGGTCCCTCAAGTGGCATACGTGGAAAGATGGGGTTATTGCCAGGCTCCATGTGTCTTTGAGGGGGAATCATCCGGTTCATCTCCATGCCAGGCCTAATTCCCTCTATGCTTATGCCAGAAGGAAGTCCTAGTTGTTTTTCTGCTAACTGCTGCTGGAATATATCTTCAGGCAAGCCTTGAGGATTTGGAAACCTCTCCCCTCGTCCAGGACCACTGAACACACCCGGCCCAGGAGGAAAATTGCGGCCATCTGAAATTTTTGGCACATCATCTGGCCAAGGAACACCTGAAAGCCCAGGTCTACCAGCGGTGTTTGGGACATTGGGACCTTCTATGTCAGGGTTCATCATTCCAGAAAATCCCGGCAGTCGCATCTGGCTGCTAGCTACATTTGGATGGGGGGCCATGCCTCTTGGAGGTAGTGAATGAGGCATTGTTATGCTTTCAGGAAAGGGTTCAGGGCCTCCAGGCCCCCAGCCATCACCTGGGGTCATTTGATATGGAGGTGGGGGGCCTCTAACTAATCCTCGTGGTCCATGCTGGTGAACTATCATGTCCTGTAAGGAACACTGCTGAACGACTTGCTCTTGCTTTCTCCGTTTCTCTTCATAGAACTCCTGCTGCAATTTCAGCCAGGCTATTTGTTCAGGGGTCATGTGATCAAGATGGTCTGGTCCAATAGGACCAGGTTGAGAATTAATGGATGGTGGTCCAACTTCATCTGGTGAAAATGGCATGTCTCTGTGCCCTTGGGAACCAAATGCAGCCCCTCCTTCTGTCCGGGGTCCTGGGCCTTTACCTAAACTTTGAGATTGGGCCATCATTGCCTGTATTGGTCCTTCAGATTTCTTTTGGGGACCATCCAAAACTGCAGAATTTGCCTGGGACCCTCCAGTTTGGCCTCCAGAAAATTCTTTTTCATCTGGGAAAAGCATTCGCTGAATATCCCGCAAAGTTTGTAATGAACGTTCTCTATGCTCCAGTTGCTCCTGGGATAGCCCATCTGGATTTTCACCCATGTTTGGTGGATCTCCTCCAGATACTTGCTGGCTGGGACCTTTAGGATCTGCAGTGGAACTATTACTTCCTTGGGAAACTGGACTAACTGCTCGGTTATTGGGGGTTGAACTTTGCCCAAATCCTTCAGCTTGTAGAGGAGTGGAGTTAGCAGGACTTCCTGCAGGCATCACATTACTTTCTAGGCCAGGATTGTCCTGGTCAACAGGGCAAGAAGAACTAGTAGATTTAGGTGCTGGTGCTGGAACTGGAATGGGAGGAGTCTGCTGCATTTTTGCATTCTGGGGAGGAGTTTGTTCTTGAGAAGTAGGCAGCTGTGATGGAACTTGAGGCTTTGTGTCATTTCGGAGAGGCGGAAGCGGAGTGTTCTGAAGAAAACAATTCCATATGGCTCTTGTTAATTAGAAACTGATCAAATATGACTTTCACAAACATAAGATTTTATTATCTGATCTTCTTCAACTTCTGAAGTTGAGGAATTTATTTTAGAGCTACAACATTTTTATGCCTGTCTGCCAGAACCTTCTTCTCTGTCTGAACCGAAACAAAAAGTAACCCACCCAAGTCAAGCTATAGAAAGCAAGCCTGACTCTTTTGGCACATGAGGACAAAACTGCACAATACTTTTTGGAGCTGTAAAAAATGCACGGTAGTACAAATAATATATAACAATTTTCTGCCCAGCTTTCTGTTCTCCATTCTCTTCTCCATTTATCAAGTTACTTACCAAGGATACACTGTTTCGTTCTGCCTTGTTAGAGATGTTCTGAATGTGAAAAGAGACAATGGTTTCTACTTGTCCCTTCAATACAGCTTCCGCAGCCCTGAGGAAAACAAACAGATGCATCTCTAAGACATCATTTAGAATGTTCCTCTCAGTAGATTTTTTGGAAATGGAAAGGTCATTAATGTACTTAAGATTTTAAAATGTTAAGGAAGAGAAAGAAGACCTTAAAGATATTTTAATACAATGTTAGCTTCATTTATTGGAAAGGAAAAAGATCAGATTTGGTGGGACATTGATCAAGTTTATAGGATTAATTCAAATTAAGCCAGAATACACAATGTCCCACGGGAAATACATGTTAAATTTCTTAGGAGATCCACAAAAGAGACGGTCCTGGCGGTACAGAGCGGAGGACCTTTAAGATATGGAGACAGGGAAACTGCAATACTCAAATACATATCAAAAAAGGTAAGGGACATTAGGTGCAAATACTAGGTTTTACCTATAAATTTATTTAAAGAGGAATTAAGTTTAGATGGTTGCTGCCGTAGGGCATGTTAATTTTCTGAAAGGACAAAAAAAATTAAAATAAATACAATAATGGAAGCGGAAGCTTTCATCAAAGAATATAAAATCCTTCCAGAAGAAGAAAATAGGGGGCCAAGAAGAGGACGTGATGGTAAAGAAATAAGAAACAGGAGGATGGTAGAGGCCAGTGACTTGACCCCAGGCAAGGAAGAGTCACAACACACGGGAGGCTGAGATTATAAGAAAAGAAAATTTAAAATAAAGATAGTTATATTGGAATAATCTATGATAAACTGTTAAAGGAAATGTTTTCCAACAACACATTACCATCTGTTCTGAGTTGAAAACCAAATCTAGTGGATCACTTTGATTAGAGCCATGATAACCTCAGACCCGTCTATGGCCATGAATTTTAGAGTCTAGCTTCATTGTCAGTGAATGGAACAGAATCAGGAGGACACGGGAATCAACAACCAACTCACCGTTAAGTACTAGCAACCTGAACTGGAATTCAGCAGTAGAGCAGTAGCATTCCTAGCTTCTCTCACAACCCTTACCAGACAAACAAGGTCTTACCTTCCAGTCACATGCAAAATAGTGTTTCTCACAAGGAAGAAAATGATTGCCTAAATATGAAGGCTAATGTACCACCAGAAACTCAAGTGAACAGAGCACATCCTTACCAATCAGTTATCAGTAATATATACCAATATCTGCCCTCTTGTTCACAATTAGATCAAGGATAGTGACAGATTTATTGCAAGTGGATCTGACATTTGACTTGATCACAAGTCACTTGATCGCCATCTTGACTTAACATTTGGGGAAGTAGAAAGTGGCCATAATTCTCCAATGCCCTGTAAAACTCATTTCACCCATATCCTATCAAATATCCTATCTCTTCTCATTACAACAATAATTTTCTCATCCTTACCCAGTCTTCTATTAATTTCTGCAGTCCCTCCCATCTCAAGTCACATGCCACTACAAATATCACTCCAGAGATTCTTCCTCTCTTGGCAATTGACCTAACCTTTACATTTATCTATTTATCTATGGACTTTTGCTGATCAGGTTTTGATGATGAGATATTAAGGATTTGTTCATAGATAAGAGATATTATATGGAAAATCGAGATCATGTGTTGTATTTTAAAATACGCCACTAAAATTGTTTACATTTGTTGTGATGAAGGGATAATTTATATATTTTTCTTTGTATTTCCCATATTCTTTTTTTCTTCTTCCTTTCATTATCTTTTTATTTCTTTTTCTTTTCTGCAATTCTATTTTTCTTTCTATTCCATTTTTACTTTAAATTTTTATTGTTATAATTTTAATTTATTTATTATTATTTAAAAATGAATCCACTTACTTGTTAGCCATGTCTGTTGAAAAAACATAGACCACTTTGGATGGAGTCTTCTGTATGCTTCCTGGTTCTGAAGTTGTAGTCTGACCATGGGAAGGTGTGGAAGACCGGGGAACTGAACTATTTGAAGGAACCATGGAGTGTGTTGTATGTGACACATCTTGTGATTTTGTATGTTCAGCAGAACCAAGATCTAGAAAGAAAGAAAAAGTGAAGAGAGTTCTATTTTGAAGAGTAGAATGTAGGTTTTAAGGCTATTCTCATAAATTCCACAGCTGACGTTCCTTGGCTAAGGAAGGCCCTTTTGTCAGCATGAGTGAGGCAGGCCAATCTCACTGGGGAAAGATGGTTCCATAGTCTTAACATGCTTGTGACTGACTTACAACCATTAGTTTGGTGACTGCTAAAATGGCACTGAAAAAAGTTACTTATGACAGATTTCAACACTTAATTACCATTGGAGCAGCCCATGGTCATATGATCAAAAATTAGGTGCTTGGCAACTGGCATGTTTATATGAAAGTTGCACTGTCCCAGGATCTTATGAGTACCATTTGCAACATTCCAGGCTGGCTTCCAACAAACAAAGTCAATGGGGGATACCAGATTCATTTAACAACCACATGATTCACTTAACAACTGTGGCGAAAAAGGGCATAAATTGGGGCAAACCTCACTTAAGTGCTTTGATTAGCAATTGAAATTTTGAGCTCAATTTGGTTGTAAGTTGATGACAACCTGTCAATTAATATTAAAAATTCAACTTGGACATTTTAATACACTCATCATTAAAGAACAGCTTTCAACATTTAAAATGGCTACAAAATTTAAAATAGTCAAATAAACCAAAGATAAGCTTTATAAACAGCCCTCCCAGGTAAACCAGACAGGAAACATGACCAGATGAGCTCATTCAATTTTATTCTAAGGCTACAATAACAGAATCTTAAAAGTCTGAAATTAGAAATCTCCTATGCTCATTTTTAACTACCTGATCCATTAAAGTGGGTCTTAAGATTGTTTCTGAGTATTAATCAACTCCAGGGTCTCTCCTATCTTTTTTGATTATTTGCTAGGCAGCCTTTCTCCCCCTGTCTGTCATGATCATTCTCACATCCATTATAGAATAACAAAAAATTAATTAGAAACCTAATAGAAGATAAAAACTTCTAAAATATTAATTTAAGGTGAAATACAAGTATTCCAAGAATAACTTACAAATTTACCATATATTCATAAAAATAATTCACCCTTGTCTTATTTGATTCTGTACATAGTTATATGTATCTTGTCTTGGAAATCCAATTTACACTATAGTTAGTACCAAGCCTCAAAGAGGCAAAGGGGTTCAAAGCAATGAAACATGGAGATATCAAACTAGAAACAACATCCCAATGTGCACTGTAGGATGTCCTGTGTAGGACTTGAGAGAACCAGGCTCAAGTCTACTATACTAGCTTTTTGACTTTGGGCCAATCATTATTTATTTAATTTGTATCCATCCCAGAAAATAATTCTGGGTTCAGAACAATTTTAAATAAATTAAGAACAAATTCTCATCAGAGATACAAACATTAAACTAGATAACATTCAAGGAAAATATCACTATTAATGGTCTCTACATTATCAATTATCCCAATCTATTCTAATACTGTAGAAGGAAAAACGGGAAAAGGTTATGTGACTTCAAAGAAGAAAAAGGATTTCAATCTAACATATATATTTGATATAATTAGAGAAATATCCCTGCACACATGAATACGTACTAGAAAGATATTCAATACTAGAAAGTATTGGATACTGGCCAAGCCTATTTATACTGCTATTATAGGATTTATACTGATTTTATGCTGCTATTACAGAAATGTCCCTAGCTCACGCAGTTCTATAGAGTTGAGCATGGGGAGCTGGAAGCCACAGAATATCAATGAAAGAGCCAACAGAAAAAGCATGCCCAGCATCACATCTAATTGTTAATGGGCAGTATAATTAGTCCCATCAACCAAACTCATACTGTTTAGTTACTAAGCATGCCTAGCGCAAGCAGAGAAGTAGCATCTGAAGCCACTCAACGTACTTCGTGATCTGTTTCCTAAAGAACAACCCCTCATTTCTAAAATCCTACCAGTTAAGCCTTCTGGAACTGGGAATTCTGAGAATATAATTTACCCAAACATAACAAAACATGTGGAAAGAAGATCTCTCTATTAAAACTTAAGGAAACAACAGTCTAAAATAAAAGAGGACAAGCCTTCAAGCATTCTGGCCTTATGCCCTTTAGGGTTTTAAAGATCAGCATCAACACTCTTAATTGGGATAATTGTGTGAATGCAGACTATTTGAGGAGAGAACTAGCAAACGGGTTATATTGCATTAAAAATAATTTCACAGAAAAGGCCACAGGATTCACAAACCATTACAAATTCAGCAGCAGCATTCCCGAGATAAATATAAACAGATCCTATAAAATGTGTTTTTTTTAAATGTATTAGTTATGAACTCAGTAACTGCTCCTTATTAAATGTTTGTAAAAATGAAGGTTTTCTCTTTAAACCTATGGAAGAAACAATTCTTCCTCACATATATAGAAAGATAGGCCTTTTCTTTTCTGAGACAAAAGAGTCCTCTGGTAGGAACCCACTGAAGCTCTCATGTTACTGGCCAAGGGAATATGCCCTCCATTCAATATAAGTATATTGAAAAAGAAAAATGCTGTTAAGAAACTGAAACATTTGTCTTCTCGTGTGTGTGTGTGTGTGTGTGTGTGTGTGTGTGTGTGTGTGTGTGTGTGTGTGTACGTACACTTTTAGGATCCTATCTATGAAACAATTCACCTCATAACTAATACTTATTCCTATTAGTTTTCTCTGCTTTTACAGCTCAGGGCTGGTACATTGTTAAAGCAAAGGAAGAGGATCAATAGAAGCTCAATAAAAATCAAGTTATCCATATTTCAGCGCTTTTGCATATTAACATACCTTTGATTTCTGATTCATCACTGGGAGTTCCAGCATCTCTCTGTTCAAACGAGTCGGCTGAGATGCTCCTCTCTCTCTTTCCTTTCCCTTTTGACCCATTGCCAGCCCCATTCTTCAACCCCATGCTTCCTCCTTGTCCTGGAAGCACTTTTGGTGTAAGGGCCCCACTCTTGGGATCGCATGGAGAAGGCTGGGATTGGCCTGTTGAACCCCCCTGTTTACCCTGATTGGAGAATTTAGAGTCCAGTTGCGGGTTTCCGGATGGGGACATCACTGTAGGGGGACGGACCATCACCTCCTGTTTTGACTTAGGACTACTGGCAAGAAAAGATGAAGAGAATAATATACGATACAACACATAATAATGCACGCATCAATTTATTCAGCAATTGCTTCTAATTCAGACTCAAGACAATAAAACAATTCCATGATAAATTCCCTGATAAGCCAAAGGGTCAGAGGTAGCTAGTATACTTTATTATTAACCACTACTCTTTCAGGGCATGATTTTCTGACCAGGGGGGCAGGCTGTCAGGCCTGGAAGCCATCTTATGTATTGGGCCTTCAGACCTGCCACATTTACTACTGTGGGTAATTGGGAAGCGGGAATGTGTAGGTAAAAGTTCCCCTCATACATGTGCTAGTTGTTCCCCGCTCTAGGGGTTTGGTGCTCATCTCCGTTTCAAGGCCAAAGAGCCAGAGCGGTCCGAAGACATCTTCATGGTCAAGTGGCCGGCACGACTAAATGCCAAATGCGTATGGAACGCTGTTACCTTCCCACCAAAGGTGGTTTCTATTTTTCTACTTTCAATTTTTACGTGCTTTCAAACTTCTAGTTTGGAAAAAGATGGGACAAGTAACGGGAGCTCATCCTGTTACGCAGCACTAGGGATTTGAACCGCTGAACTGTTGACCTTTCTATTGACAAGCTCAGTGTCTTAGCCACTGAACCACTGTGTCCCTTAACCCCTGCATGGGGGATATATAGTCATAAGACCATTCCTTTCTAAGAGGTTCAAGGACATCTTGCCCTCCACCTGGGAGGTTGGAACTGGGAGGCATCTCCAGTTGGGATGGTACTCTGATTGGACCATGTGATGGACTTTTGGGTGTTGGGAAGGGACTTGAACTTTCCTTTGGGTGGGGAAAACCCCTGGAAGCTTTCAGATTCAGGTTTCCCCAGATGTGCCAATATCACATCTCTAATAAAATGTAACTTTGAAGAAATCCAAGCCTCAGTTTTTTTTCGTTGGAGCGTTACTTGGAACCCTGACATTTATTATATAGAAATTATAACTCCCATGAATTCATTATATGCTTATTGTTCAGCTCCTATTTTAAAAAGTGCTTTGAGAGTTACTAAGCTGTTTCAGGCATTATTACTTTAGTGAAAAGAACAAGATAGCAACCTCCTAGATCCTAGGAACCAGTCAGTCACATGAGGATGTACCTCTTTGTCTTCTGTCAATAAAGACAATGGTTTCTATGTACAAAGATGTATCTCACATTAAGATCAGCACAAAGTAAATAACAAGACACCATAAAGTTCACAAAACCACTCCTCTGGATTCAAGCAGCTCAACCATCAGAAAACAGCTAGCTCAGAAATGATTGTTCTACTTAGAACATTACATTAATTGTAAATTTCTGTCTTAAATTACTTTTTAACTGATAGATGCAAATATTATATCACATAGTAATAATTAAATGATTGGATCCACATTTCTTACTTTATATACTCTGCACGGAGCTAATGTATATTTTTTTTCAAAACTACACCAAATAGTCACTACATTTAATAATTTTTACAGAGAGATATTCCAGATTGGGGAAAATGACCCTGGTAATGGAAATTAGTCTGGAACACCATTTAAGTTCTCTTAAATTTTTTGTTTTCATATGAGTACAATACTTTGGGAACTATAAAATTCAGTCAGCCACTGAATACAGTGTATCAATTAATCCTCAAATGTTGAAATTAGAATAATCAATAAGAGAAATTCTCTACACACACATCTACATGGCTTTTCATGAAATTATTACTTCAGCAGAATAGGCATCATTGAACCAAATTACTTGTGGTTTACTGTTCTTCTCTTTTTAATAAATTTAGAATAAATTTCAGTCTTGAATAAACTGCCTTTACAAATATCTATGAATATAAATATAAATGCTTCCTGGTATTTATTCTGCTGTCCACTCCCCCAAAAAAGAATAGAATAGAATAGCATCAGGGGCGGGTTTCAAACTCCATCACCACCAGTTCACTTGCAGGCGGGCATATGCTCACACCTCTCATCACCGCCGCTACTGGTTCGTCCGATTCAGTGTGAACCCATTGCAACCCACCACTGAATAGCATGATGTCTAGCACATTGATTACATCTATCATTTCTCCTAAAATATACCTAGCAAAAATTACACCAGGGACTCTCAATGAAGACTAAAAGAAAAAAAAATCAAATATTATGTCTGAATAACTTTCTGCAAATGAAATTCAAAACAAAAGTAGAAAGCCCTTGAGAAGAAATGAACATAGATCTCGCCGTGTTCCACAGAGCTCAATAAAATTTAAGAGTACTCACTAGATAAAACTTATATTGAACTATTCCATAATTCATTTTTATTTAGCAGTTACATAGCATAATCATGTCCTATCTAAAGGCCAATGAACATTTCTTACCTCTGAGCATTTCCTGACGGGGAATTTCTCACTTTGGGGTTACTGGAATGCATTGACAGAAATCCTAAGCACACAATTACACACACTGACAGGCTCTTGTCAAGTCCTTCTGTTGCTTCTGGCTGTTGTGAAACACTTTCTGCCACGTGCTTTCCTCAGTGCCACTGGCCTACTTGTCTTTCTCCTCCGTGCTTCTCTTTTCTGCTGCACTGGACCTTTTCCTCTTGCAAATCCAGCATTCTCCAAATGAGTGACTCCTGCTTTTGTAAGGAAGTCTCTCATCTCCAGGGCAAACTACGAAAACCAGTCAAAAGCAAACAGAATACAAAAAATAGTCTATAACTATTTGAGACAAATATATGGCAATTTCTCTTATCTTTCAATTGAAAGGGAGAAATGAAATATTTTAATCAGATCAAAGATGATAACGTATTCGATCCTTAAGTGAAATGTTTATATATTTAAAAGCAACAATCAGGTGTGCCTTTTCTAACCAAAAAGGGAGAGTTTCTCTGCAATCAAATGTAAATTTTTAGAAAAAAAAATACATTATCTATACCAGGAGTCACCAACCTTTCGGACTAAATTCGTAATTTTAAATCCCACGGACCATTAATATGGTCTGCCTAATGACTGGGTGATTGGGTGTGGCTAGGTGGGCATGTGACTGGGGGGGCATGGCCAACACAATGTCACTTATGTTGAGGGGCGCCTCACCAGCCTCTCCCAGCCACTCCTGACCGAGAAGGAGGCTCAGTAGAAGCACCTCACTGAGGACAAGGAGCATAGGCTTTCCAAGCAGAGGGAAGACCTGCAGGAGTGTAAGGCCAGGTACCAGCACCTGGAGGCTTAGTGGTCTGAGATGGTCAGCAAGTTCCAGGCGATGATGTAGTCCCAATGGAATGAGGCCCTCCGGCTCTTTGCCACCAGCAGTGCTTCCCTCCAGCCTTCACCCAAAGCCCCACAGCAGGAGGCTGAAGCAGACCCCAAGTCAGAATTTCTGCCGCCCCCTACAACCTGCAAAAAGACCCCAAAGGGGGAGACTCTCTGCAGCAATACAAACGTTCATTACATGTATTCAGCCCAGGGCCATAGAGGACCCCTGATTTAATACAATATAAAAAATGCAAATAATGTTCCTGCAGACCACCAAAATTTTCTTGTGGACCACCAATCATCCGTGGACCACCAACTGGTGACCACTTATCTATACCTTGTTTTGTATCAATACAAATTCAAGTTGATATGAAATTTGAATTCAAAAAATTCTATGTAGCCTACAATACTCATATAACTATAGATTTTCCAAGAGCCTTCCTGAATCAGACAACCTCTCAGCATACTGGAACTACAGCTTCTCAAAACCCAAACAAGCACAGTCAAAGGACTTGATGTCATGGCCAGCTCAGACTCAGTACTAACTGTGAGCAGGCATTGCTAGACAAACTGCTGCCTGAGAAGTTGGCAGGCAGAGAAGGATGCACCATTCACTAACCAGCTGTCTTCAGTCTCAGAAGGAGACTTGAGGAGTTTGAGCTGCCAGGTTTTGCTCTGCATGGAGGATAGGCAAAGGGGTTCTGCCAGGCTCTTCTCAAGAAAGGAACTTTGTCTTTCCAAATAAGCAACACCCAGTTTGTAAGCACAAATCTCTCCAATGGCAATATTCATTAACTTAAGACTCTGTTGCCTCTCAACTTGAAATTTAGTGATCATGATTCTTTACTGGGACCGGCTGATGACTCTGCTACAGCATTAAGACTCTTGGACTTTGCCCAACCACTCTTGTTCCTGCTGTTTCGCATTTGGCAAACTTGCTGTCCTTTGGGGAAACCTGATTTTTTTCCTGTGTGTACATATGTGTGACACTTTATTTGCTTCTACCAAATTTTGCAATTCTCTCCATTTTTCTGAGTGCATGTTCTGAGACAGAATACTTGGAGTTCCAACACAGGTGGAGGATTGCTTTACACGATCAAAATTGGACCGTATTACCTCAAAAGATGTAGTGATTACTTTAGAAAAACTTACATGGCAAAAGAGGAAGAGAAAGGGAGAACCTGCATAGGAACACTTCCTAATTGTTTCTTAATAATCAAAACCAGCCTTAACCCTAGTACTAATTTCTCTGATATTGTTCAGATGTATACAATGTCCACTGAAACTGCCAAGTTTAGAGTTTCAGCATTTCGTAAGGCAGTACAGAAATATAGACACATCAAGCAAGGTAATATTTGGGTAGATTTTGAAAGAAAGCTATTTGCTACTGTAGTATTGTCATTATAATTACTAAATAAATATAAGTAATGTTTGTCCCTTCAGGTTATGTGTACTGTGTGCACATACACACAAACATCACTACCCACACAATGATGATTTTGTGCCATCAAGTCAATTTTGATTTCATATAGATTTTCTCCTGGATGCTTGTTCCTAACCTATTATTTCATGTCTCCCAACAGTGCACATTTTCACCCAATATAACAATTAAATATCTGATTAAAAATATTTATTCCAATGCCAGTTTAGTGTGTTTGTACATGCAGTAAAGAATCGTATATCTTAAATAATATTTAGGGAGGCATGATTCATTCTTATCAAAGTATCAAATTAAAATATATCTAATAACATGCTACAGACATAAATATTTGCTTGATGACAGTTATTCATTAATACTGAATTTTGTTATACTTTATGATATACTGTATCAATATATTACTACGAGGCAGCATAAAAACATTATCTCATAATGACTGTAGTAGTTTTTAGCACATCATTCTTCCTTCTAATGCTTCCCAGTGTTTTTTCTTCATAAACCTATCCCTTATTCCCTCCATATTTGGCAAACGATCACCATAGGGAATCTAGGCTAAGTATTAAGATTCAGCTACTGATTGCAGTATGAAAAAAGAAATGTGAATTAGCATCATTAAAATCTATTAAGATAGTACAAGATATGCAATCTCATTTTCAGTGTACAGAAATGTTTTAAATGAAACAACATACAGATAACTAACCCTTTCTTAACTACGGTCAATGGGATCAGCAGCTACTTCCCTAAGCAATGTGGTTGTAAAGCAGAAGTCACATGACCATATGAAGTTACAATGGCAGTTGTGGCAGTCCTAGTTTCCACTGTAATGCACATTCCATGTGTTTGGCAACATCCTACAGTTGCGTGATCGTCATTTGCGATCTCTCTCCTGACAATTTTTCATTTGACTCTACTTGCCGAAAGCCAGCAATGAAGGTCACAAATGATAATCAGGGGACAGCAGGAATATTGCAAAGGCTGCAAGTACAAGGACCTATTGTAAGTCTCCCTGTTTACTGCTATGATAACTTTGTGCAGTTGTTGAACAAGTGGTTGTTGAATGAGGGCTATTTGTACTAGAATTGTTCTCTTTCTTATTCCAAGGCCATATATACACTAATATTTATTTCACTCAATATATTTGGCAAAATACATTAATGTCCAACAAATGAACAAGCAAGTACACATGTGAAGATTCAAATTAACTAATTTAATTCTAAAAGTCTATGCTGAGGAATTTTCCAAACTAATGGTCAGCCCCTGGTTAGAGTTAACTAAGGATCAATGACATTCAAGGTTCTATACTTGCTTGTGGCTAGGTAACAAATCTAAACAAAGCCCTATTTTTACTCTTCTCTCTGGCTCTGCCAGACCTTCTCCTACAACTAAATAGTTTAGTAAAGATTATTTAGAATTCAAAGTATAAGACTATCAAATCATAATAGGCATATATGTTTTTTATACTGGATATGCTCTAGTATAATATGCTTGGTTACATTGGCACTGTAATTGGTTATGATTCAGGAAACAAGACAATCAAAAACCAAAACAATTTATAAAGATGATGATACAGACAACTGTGACAATTATTAGAAATGCTAACCAAAGCATAATAGAGGACAACATTCCCATTCCCCCAGTTATTTAATGAAATATACAGTTTTCCTACCTATAAAACTAAGTCCCTACAATATAATTGTTGTTGTTGTATTCTGCCTGATTCGTAGAGACACTGGGCTGAAGTGACAATAAAAGGAAGAAAGATATTCTTATTCTACTTTGACATGATATTTAGGAATACTAGTTGGACTTGGTGTTTTTGCCATTCTTTCAATCACTTTCCTTGGTCCTATAGGAAGCTCACCAAAACTCCAGTGTCACGACATTGTGCTGATCAACCAGGAGAAGGGTTCAGAATCCCTCTGCATATATATAAAGATTCTCTGAAATGAGACAAAAGAATACACAGTAAAATGAAAAAAGAGAAATAATTTCAATATAGCCAGGATGCATTACTTGATAAATTATCCACCCTGCAATTAAAAAACCCCAAACAAACTAGGGATGTTAAGAAAGAACAAAGAACACATTGTGTTCTAAAAGCAAAACATCTCACTCAATTTAAAAAAGGGAGGAATACAAGAAAAAATGCAGTAACATAAAGCAACTTTTGACATGCATACTGAAATCCAAATTGGATTTGGACTGAGAAACTTAACAAAATTAAATTAAAACTCAAAATATTAAATAGGGATGAACTCCAAACAATGCACTCTCATTGAAGAAGAAAATTCACGCTCCAAAAAGATAGCTTGCAAAAGGCAAAAGGACTGTATATTACAAACTATCTTTATTTTAGGAGCAGTATCTCCACAAAAGCATCATCATATAACCAAACAGAAAGCACAATGTTAGACAGTCCAGATTCAAACACCAAGTAGAAATACAGAATACAATCAGAACTCTGAGATTTAGAAAGTCAAAGTTGGGGACATACAAAAAGTGAAAAGAAAATGAATAGACAAATTGGTGAGACCAATCTGTCCCATTCTCTTTATTATCTATAATGTCTTTATCACCTCAGCTTATTCTGATTTCCCCCCCAAAGCACTACCCACTAATACCCACTAATTTTATTTTCCAAAAATGCCTGTGGACCTGATGAAGAACCCGCAAGCATTCTTGTAAATAAATACATAAATAAAATTAGAGATTTACAGAATGCCAGCTTCTCGTTATATTTTTGTAAAATTAAAAATATTATTAGAGCCGTATGGGGCCTGGAATCTGACAAATACCATATTTCCTACTTTAGTTAGGAAATCATGTAGCTGGATCATCTAGTTCTGAAGCTCACATAGCTAATGTTATAGTACAAATATCTTTTAAAGTTGACTGTCTGTATTTGGGATTAGAATGTCCATCATCTATAAATGTCTTAATTAAAACAAAAATAAAAATCATCTAGCATTTGACATGAACTACGTACATAATGTATCCAATTACCTTACATTCTATACATGTCAACTCTTTATTATGGTCATAGAACCACATAAGGAAGAGATAGAACTTTAAATTAAAAATCAGAGAAAATACATCTGAAGTCTAAAAAATACTGTATGAAAAACCAGATCTAGTAAAAGAGAAGGTATATCTAAAAACAAGAGTCTAAAAGAATTTTAAAGAGATAGGAGCAATACATGGATGTTGGATGAAGATGATAATTAGTTTAGTATAGCAAACTAAATGTTTATTAAGTTTAGTTTATGGCACAGATCATCATCTGATGAATTTTAAGTGGCACTATGCAGAACCTGGTAACAACCGTATTTTATGGAAAGATTAGGGTATAAAAGAAACAGGCATATACAATTGTCTGGTGTGGCTTCGGTATTTATGCAATAATGGCGCGATAAGGCTAGTATGAATGTGTCTGAAATGCAAATGTAGGAGAAGGTCATGCTCTATTGTTTCTTTATGGTTAGAGTCATGGGTCATTGTCTTTCCAGATAAGAAATCTTCCTGTATTGGCCTTCAAGGAAAACTGAGAAGAAGGTATGGCACTGTGTCAGATTAAAGGCCTTCAGGTGTTTCGGCTTTCTGAGATAAGTATGTAAAGATTGGGATCCTTACTAGATCCAATTGGTGCTTTGTGTCTGCTACAATCTGTTTAACAAGTGCTTTGGCATGTTTATACCCATCAGGAGTAGAAGACTTGGAAAGAAGCCCAAGGACAATCTTTTAGATGCCACTGCCTGTTTCCATGTAAATTAAAATAATCTCTCATAGTGGATGTGGCAAGGCCAAGTGGGGAGAAAAATAATCTAAGCAAATAGTTGAGTTTAGTCATCCACATTCTTACCTCCATTTTCATGACTCCTGTTTCTAATTGCAG
>JANHFP010010084.1:98558-108690 GCA_032468135.1 Calamaria suluensis
ATAGATAGAGAGAGAGAGAGAGAGAGAGAGAGAGAGAGAGAGAGAGAGAGAGAGAGAGAGAGAGTACACATATATTGTGTACTAAATATATTGATTGTATTTCATTCATTAGTGTAATTTCAGTGAGATGTAGAGTTGTAGAGACTTGGGACATAATCATTTTTGCATGCTGGCATTTCACTTAAAGCTTAATGTGACCCTCAGATCACAAAAACATGAACACTTGTTTAAAAAATAGGTACTTCAAATGGAGAATGTGAATCAAATATTCACCAAATTGGTCTGATTTGATATTGATGATATCAATGTTTGTTGATTGGTTGCAGTTGTGACAATCATAGATATAGTACAATTAAGTTATGATCTGGATTAAGTACATTTCATGCATCAGTTTAAGTTTTTAGTTCAGCTAAGTTTTTAGTTTAGTTCAAATATATGTCATACAGAATTCGTAGTATACCTCATAAGGTAGTTGTGATTAGAATCCAAAAATATAGCAACTGTAGTAGAATAATCTTTTAAGGGTATTTTTCTTTCTTCTTGATCACAAAATGGTCAAGGGCAAAAGAGCAGTGGGACCAGGAGTGACTTCTGAGACTTCCCTCTGGCAGCTTAACTGTGGCTGGCCATCCTCTGGCAGCCAATGGTGGGACCAGTTTACCCAGCCTCCAGAGGACTAGTGTAGGATTAAGGTACTTCACCTCCAGTGGCTGAGGGAGAGACTGATTTTTCTAGGCTAGTGGAAAAACTGCTAGGCCAGGGGTGTCAAACCCGCGTTGTCATGATGGCATCACATGATGTATCGGGACTTTTTTCCCCTTTGCTAAACTGGGCATGGGGGTGGCCAGCATGTGATGCATTCGGTCTTTGGCCTCTAGTTTGAGGTTCAAAAAATGTTGCCTTATGATGCACTGTTTCATCCAGCTAAATGTTACGCAGATGAGAGTTTTAGTAGTATATTAAAAATCCATGACATATGCAAAGTTATTTTGCTATAACTGTTAAAAACATGCAGTATTAGGAAAAGGCTTTCCCATAATTTCTACAATTGGACCTGACACTTCCATATTTGTAATGGATGGTGGTTTTAATTACTACTTATTAATTATAAAAATATTGCTACTAATGGCCAGTTCTCTGAATATTTTCTTCTGCCGATCATTATGGTCTAAAGGAAAATTATTAGCTCAGAATACAGCTGGTTCTTTAAATCTGTGAAATCTCATTATGTCACTTGGGAAACTGGCTGGAACTGATATTATTGTGCTTCGCTTCCTTTCTGCAAGATCTGAAAAAGGAGAGTAGATTGGACTTTGTTTTCAGTCACTGTATCCTTTTAGTGTCTTGTGTTCTTAATATCTATCTGAATTTTCACTGGTTGTAAACTAAACAGGTCCACTAGAAAAATGATATATGAATCCCTATTGTTATTTTTTTTCCTTATTATTTAGTTCAAGAAATGGAAAAGCTTAATACAATTATATAAGGAAATAATGTACCTTAAAAGGCTAACATACTATTTTCTGAAATGCATTATTAAACTTGCATTCTAATATCCGGAATACCCTTCTACACATTAGCAATTGTAGAAGAAAATATGAACCACTTTTTCTGTAGTAGTCCCTTGCGTATATGTGTCCTTAGAGGGGAATGTTGCTACTACCTGTTGCTAAGGGATGTATGAAATATAATAACATCAAGTAGCATTTGCTTTAACAATGTATCTATGATGTAACTGCCATTTAAAAACCTTTAACAGCAGCAAAATTGTATTGGCCAGGGACAAAATAATCAAGAAACTATATTCTTTTAGTGTAGAGTAGAACTATTTGTTGCAAAACAAATCTTCTGTTTATCTTTACTAATAAAGATAGGGAAGAACAATTGTAAGAAAGAATTATCAGGTGGTTAAGGTTTAACTTATCTTACCACTCTTAAACATTCATAGTAAGACTGTGTAATTTGAACTCAGATTAACTATCTTTAGGAATGAACACTGATTTCATTTGTGCTGTCTTCCCAATTCTGATTTGCTCCAGTTAACTATTGAAATGTTATTTTTTGGTTTTATTAACAGTCAGGAATAATTAGTTAATGGAAATTGCATACTTATTATTACTTGTGTACATACATCCACATCACATATTAATTCTATCATTATTTTTTAAAAAATATGCTGTCCCATCCTGATACATCTATCCTTTTTGAAAAATGAAAAAAACTACTGTAGATATCAAAATACAGGACAAAAATAATAAAAACACATTCAAAAATAGTTACAAAATTTGGTTCTTGAAACTTCCATTTATTTCATATTTTACTTCTTCAAATTAGTACATTTTTAACAACATATATTAGACAAAGAAAATACAGCTAATAGTTATATCAAAAACATCTCAGAATGTGCACAGGACACTCATCCTGTTTAACTAGGGTAAACAACTTATACATGAACCATTTTCCTTCATTTTCCTTTCTCATGTCCTGACAAACCATGTGAAGCTAACCTCTGATAATCTTCACTTCTGCTGGTTAGTAATGCTGCACGAATCACTACATACAAATCTATCTGCTTTCTGCTACGAATTACAGGATTCAGACAAGGTACTATGCCCTGACCAGTAATAGTTCTGGTATAACAAAAATCTTTTTGTGCTACCTTGTATACAAAAGAAAAAGAAAACCCCTTGGAAATCATACTTTTTCATGCATAGTCTAGCCACTATGAGAAAGGCAGGCAATCAAAGCAATTATGATATGAACATGGCATTTATTTTGCTGCTAATAATGAACTTCTTATGCAAGTATTTTTGCAAGTTTTTATAAGTTGGAAACTGTAGTATGCAGCTTCTGAGGCCAGAGGGGCTCAGCTTTGCTTTACTTAATAATTAAGCCTCAAAACCGCCAGCAAATCTCTGACCAGTTCTGGGGAACCAGTAGTGAACATTTTGAGTAGTTCAGAGAACCGGTAAATACTACCTCTGACTGCCCCTGCCCCCATCTATTCTCTGCCTCCCAAGTCCGAGCTGATTGGGAAGAAATGGGTATTTTGCAATAACCTTTCCCTGGAGTGGGGAGAAAATGGAGACTTTACAGTATCCTTCCCCTGCAACACCCACCAAGTCATACCCACAGAACCGGTAGTAAAAAAAAAATTGAAACCCACCACTGGGATACATCCAGAGTGTATCCAAGAACAGTGTGAATTGTGCATATGGAGGAATCCTTTCAGTCTACCCAGTTCAAAGGATGTGTACAGTTGGTTTGGAAGGAGTAGTTCAAAAGAATGTGTCCAGTTCAGGCAAATGTTGGACAGAGTTTTAAAAATTCAGGAAAACAGACTGCTATTTTGCATTAATCAAAGTTTGCTTCCATCATTTCTTGTACTCAGCAGGAAAAGGAGTTTTATTAAGAGAATTTTAATGAACACTTAGCTGTTAAAACATTTATATGGAAATTTTATTATATTCTTGCTATGAGCATATGGATTTGGACATATGGCATCAGAAATGCTCACCTAAATAAATATATAGTCTTCCACCTAGGACCACAACTGAGGCCAGAACCTCTGTTGCTAAGCAAGACATTTGTTAAGTGAGTTTTGCCTCATTTTATCACCTTTCTTGATACAGTTGTTAAGTGAACTACTACAGTTGTTAAGTTACTGTGAATTACTAAGTGAATCTGGCTTCTATATTGACTTTGTTCATCAGAAGGTTGTAAAAGGTGATCTAATGGCCCAGGGACACTGCAATTTTCATAAATATGAATCAGTTGCCAAGCATCTGAATTTTAACCATGTGACCACGGGTAAAATGCAATGGTTGTTAAGTGTGAAAAATTGTAATAAGTTATTTTTTTCAGTGATGTTATAACTTTGAACAATCACTAAATGAATGGTTGTAAGTTAATCTCACAAAATCTCACTCCCTTCTAGCATTAATGATATTATGTAGTTTGGTAATCAAACGTACAATAAAACAACCAAGCTCAAAGAACATTAGGGATCCTACAGTTAAATACTGAACTACAAATATTCTCTTCTAAAAAGACTCCTTTTATACATTACTAAGCCTAATATCATTCAAAGGAAGAAGAAAACATGTACATGAGAAACAGTGATTTTATCCACATGCAAGCTTAGATGATGCTGGGGTGGGAAGCCCCCCCCCCCCTCCGAAGAATGAAATATTTTGGGAAATATTAAAAAGGGCAGAATATTATATTTCCCTAAAGAAGATGCAGAAACATGTTTTTAGAGGCATGAAGCAGCTCCCAAGTCTTTCTTAGCCCACAGCAGATGCCAGCACTTAAGATAAAAAGCTTACTGAAAGAGGAACACAACTATCTAGATAGCTCTATTCTTAAGCAGAGCAAATGCTGCAGGCAGAAATTCATTCAAGACAGGATATTTCAAAACTGCCTGCAGCAAAGTTTGAAACAGAGTAATAGGATTAGAAGTAGCCCCTCATCCAAGATCCAACACAGGACAAAAGCCATTAGCCACAATAGGAATTGCCCAACACCCTTTCAGAACACAAGCCCCTTCATTGCACCACGTCCAGAACAGCTCAAACGTCAAAGTCACAGAAGCATATAAATATCCATCCACTCAACCAGTTGTTCAGCTGACCCAGAGCTGTCTTTGTGATTCTGTTCAATATATCATCTTTCCAATCAGCCTCCATGTTGTTTCCAGTGCCTTTCTCCCTGCTTGGAACTGAAATAGATGGATTTTCCTTCCAACACTGGTGACCACAATTCAGTTGTCAAGCACAGAAAATCAGGAGTCCAAGCAGTTCAAATGAAAACATACCAGTAGGTTTATTGCAAGTTTAAGTTCTCCACAAGCATCTGAACTACTGTCAAAGCAAATTGGTGGTAGATAAGAGCCAATGGAATTCAAAGTAGGCTGGACATAGATCTCTTATGGGTGCAAAGAGACTCAAAACTGATGATGCATTTGACCCATCCCCCAGACTCAGCCTGCTCTTCTACATCAACAACTACTAACTAGACCAACAAGATACCAGATGTTTCTATCTTACTTTGCATGATGTTTCTACATAAACTGGGACTGCTGATGACATCCATCTCTATTGTTTCTTACCATATAATTCTAAGAAAGTAATTGCTAGCTTTAAACATTGTATGATAATATAATGGGCAATAGAAAATTACCTCAAATTAAATTAATATGAAGGAGACAAACTAATTCTGGGGAGATTGTTAACTAAATAGGAAATTGGACATGAGGGCCAAGGTTCAACTAATTTTTGACAGGCTTACACTCTATGACAGAGTAGATTCTAAATATTGGACTGCATTTTGGATCCCCAATCATCACTGAATTCACAGCTAATTACTTATGCACAATTAATTGGCACAATTATTGGTAGACTAGATACATCATTTTTCAACTGGTGATCATCCTTGATTTTGTTACATTTTGATTATTTCAACATGTTCTCTATGGAACTATCCATGAAAATGTCCAAAAGTTGTAATTAGTGCAAAATACAGCAACAAGGCAGCTAACTGGCAAAGGCATTGCATGCTGTCTGTAAAGAAAGATCTATAGTGGTTACTTATTTACTTATGGAGATTATTTAAGGTGTTAATGTTGACTTTGAAGGTCAACCATTAAACAGTTAAGATGGACAGGAAATCCCTCCATAAGATGTCTTGGTTTTATATTCATCTTTCTGCCTGTTAGAGAAGACACTTTCCTGCATTGCTTCCGAATATTGACTATATCACCTCTGGAGTTGCCTTTAGCTTCCATTCTCAGTGTTCAGGAAAATCAGAAAAAATGTATCTTTTTTACTAGACTATTTACTAGACTGTACTAAAAAGTATAACTTTGGTATTCTATTAATCTCAGTGTTTATTTTAAACTTTAAGTAAATAAAATAAATAATAATCTACCATGCACCTCCCACAATGTCCTGTATATAATGGAACACTAATATATATTACAGTAATCAATAAGACTTAACAACAAATAACCTTTTCTAATATTTAACAGTTACTTAGGGGAACTAGGGGTAAACAGGGGAACCTAAATAATGCTACTTTATCTTTCCTCTTCACAACAACTCCATGAGGTGAGGTGAGCTATCACACAGTGACTGGCCCAATGTCACCCAGCTGGTTTTTCATGCCTAAACCAAGACTAAAACAGTCTATTGGTTTCTAGGCCAACTCCTTAACTTCCACACCCAACTGCCTCTATAAAATATACATATTTTATATTGAAGTATGCATACTATATTACAGAATTAAGTCTCTATCTTGAAAAATAGGTCTAGAATGAAGAAATAACGAGTTAATCTTATACTACTAACTTCTCTCAGGTTATTCCTCAAGTTAGCAAAATGCTTTTGACTTCTAGGACCTAACCTTCATCCACTAGAACATACTGTCTCTCTCACAGGTCCAGTGAAGCAGAAAACAAGAACACTGCTTTAGCAGAGATATTTGAGTACATATGTGCACATGGTAGAGCAAACATTATCAACAATAATCTTTTTTCGCGTATATATGTATGCATATTCAAAAAAGAAGACTAGCAAAATAACTTGGTCATTCCATTTTGCAAAGAATGACTATTCTACACAGTATAACAAAGTTTGTGGATTGAATGTATGCTAGACAGGAACTATGTTGGTTCCTGGTTTAAGCAGTCTGGTTAAAAAGGGATAAAAACCTGTTGACTGTTAACTCTAGTCTGCCCAAAATATTAATCAGAGACATGCAGATGAATTTTTAAAAATAATTAGAACTATTCCTGCAATTTTTTAAAAAAAGTACAGGTAATCTTCAATTTACGACCAAAATGTATGTTGTTGAGAATTTGGTTACATGAATTTTTCCCTATTGTATGGTTTTTCTTGCTACATTTTAAGTGAATCACTGCAATTGTTAAATTAATAACAGGTTATTAAGTGAATCTGGTTCCCCTCTGACTTTGATTGTCAGAAGGTCACAAAAGGCGATTACATGACTTCTGGACAGAGCAACTATCATAAATGTGAGTCAATTGTCAAACATTCAAATGTAAATCATGTGAGTGGTAAATGTGAAAAAAGGTCATGTCACTTTTTTCAGTGATGTTGAAACTTTTAACAGTCACTAAATGAACTGTTATAAGTCGAGGATTACCTGTATTAAGTTTATCATATGTGTTGATGTTTATATCCAATGTAACCTGATGATTCTTGGCAGCCAACATGGTATATTTAGCTTCCTTTTTTATTTCCAGTTATTAAATTGGCACAAGAGCTGACTGACAATCACATCAAGATACTTTGTTGGTTTGGCTTTTCCTGTTTAGTGTCTTATCTGTAATCTTTACAACACTTTTCAATATCTTAGGTAGTCTTCTACAAACTAGTGTATTCAGAATATAGCATGTTGGAAATCTTCTACAAACTAGCATTTTCCAGGTGTGTTGAAATATCCCGCATCCCATGCTAGCTGAGAATGATACAAATTATGATAGGAATTATGGTTATCTGGTAGCTATCAAAATGGAAAAAGCCACTTTATAAGATACACTTCATTCTAACAATCTGAACTACAATTTGTCAAGGAGCTGATCTAGTGCAGTAGTTAAGGTAAATACAGGAACTTCACCGGAACAGTAAGTTCAAGTCAACTTGCAGCAACAGACACCCGCCAGGTGATTTTTGAGCAGTCATTTCCTCTTTGAGTCTAAGTCGACTTAGATAAATCAAGCTATTTTGTGATAGTGTTGGGAAATGAAAGAGGGAGGCTATGTAGACTGCCTTTTGCTTCTGAATAAAATATGGGATATAAATCAGATAAAATGGAAAGGAAGTACTTCTACTTCAGCTGACTAATCAGCGAATTTATTATTGTTAAAGCAAAGATCTAATCAGAACAATCACTTTGAAAGAGACATAAAATCTAGTACAAGGGTTTTCCTTTTACTTCCCTTCAAATCTACTTTTAGGAAAACAGCAGCAGCATCGGAATGTCTTTTCTGGAAATGAAACTTTCAAATGGCACCAGTTTATGACTTTGCTAACTTCAACATACTTTTTGGGGTTTAATTTCTACATTAGAGAAACTATCACCCCATTTTAAGTCCTCTTAACACTTCTTGGCAGCATTTATTTTCAGTCTACTACCAAGGGGCCAATTAATACATTACTGTTGTTGAGCTTTGAGATTTACCTAATAGGAACTAGATTGAAATTAAATAGGTATCAAAGAGCCATGAGTAGATATCGGCATTACAGGCTACAATCAAGCAGGTGGGAATTCTTAATGGAAAACAATAATATGCAACATAGACTTCACTAAAAGCTCTTTATTTTATTTTATTTTAAATCCACATTTTAAGCATATTTAACTATTGTTAAACAAATGAAGTTGTGAGATGCTTTCATCAGGAGAAAATCAGTCTGAGATCAACATCCATTCTGTTTTTAGTTTTATGTTTGCAGTATATGTTTACCTGGAAAACAGAAATAAGGTTGTGGATTGCATTGGCTGAAAATTGTAGCCTGGAGAGAGAGAGAGAATAGAAAAAACTCATAGAAGCAAAAAATCTTGATCTAGTTGATCAAAATTAAAAAAACAAAACAAAACAACATTTTCTGAAAATGTTTTGTGTAGGTATATGGGTGTGTGCATGTACCCCTGGAGACTGCCTGGACAAGTCCCTGCAGTTTTCTTGGCAAGATTTCGGAAGTGGTTTGCCAGTCCTGCTTCCAGGTTGAGAGGATATGGCTGGGCCAGGGTCACTCAGCTGGCTTTGTGCCTAAGGCAGGAATAGAATTCAATGTCTCTTGGTTTTTAGGCTGGTGCCTGAAGCACTACACCAAACTGACTAGTGAAACAGTTTTTTTTTATTCTAGTTGAACACATTCATGGACCAAAAACTACATTTCATTATAGAAAGGAATCATGCAAGATGTACTGTACCAATATTCAATATTCCACATTATTTTACTGAGTTACAAAGGTTACTTTCTCCAATATGTAAATGATATGCTTTCACATTTTTCTAAGGTATTTATTTAAAATGTTGCCATCACAATAGTTTTGAAGGGATGAAGGATATGCCTGCTATTAAAAGCAGAAGAAGAAAAAAATCACTATAATAGCATGTATATTAATTTTCCCTATTAACAGTGTCTGTGTCATGGAAGAAGTAAACTTTTGGAAAAAGTACCTCTAGAGTCTTTGAAATGAACTATATCATATTTGAGAATTGCTTATTCTGACACAAATCATATCCATGAGAAACACTTAAAATTAGATGCCCATTTAATAGTATTATCAATATGAGAAAAGTGTAGACAAGTAACAGACAAAATGCAACCAGATCTAGAAATGTTATGAGCAACAATAGCTTGCTAACGTAAGAGGCAGGAAAGACTGAAGATCATTGCTTTTTCATTACATTATTTATGCCACAGCTTCTTCTGAAGTCTTCACTCACTTTTTATAAGCACTATCTTCTCAGTTATCTTCATTTGTTAAATATACCAATCCCTTTTCACAAACAGTAGTGTCACTCTTATTGTCAACAAGTGACAAATGATCCTCTTTTATGTCAATATTTATGTTTAACAATGGTCATGTAGTTAACTGAGCCTATAGTGGAATTACCCACTTATCCTATATTCAAACTGCCATTGTCTTTCTTCTTCATAATGTATAATTTTGCAGAGCATATTTTAACCTATGTAATTTCACCTATATTTCTTCAAATAGTTAAAGCTTCTTGATGAATATGCATGTATACAATGAAAAATATACACTTAATCTTTACACTTAATAGCATAGATAAATGTTCAGTTTTACTGCCAGAGATATATAAGCATGACACTTAAGGTCACTGTATAGTGCAGCACATTCACCTCTACAGGTCTTCTACCTATATCTGTTCTTTTCCTCTCTCTGTTGTTGATCTATTTCCCTCTCAACATGCACATCTTAAAATATTCCAAGTTTCTTCTACTGTACTTAAAAGTAAATTTAAATTTAATAATATTACTTATCACTCTGCCTTTCCCCACTTCAGGATGTCATTGTTCACCCTAACTGTATTGTAAAGTTTCCTAAAATATGTGGACTACATCTAATAACACAAATA
>JANHFP010010084.1:137707-149138 GCA_032468135.1 Calamaria suluensis
TCGAGGGGACTCGTAACGCTGGCTTTGACTTGGATTGTTGTTGGCTCGGAGATCCCGACGGTGCTTGTAAGATTAAACTTTTTGTATTTTTGCAACTTGGGAGTTTGGACTGATTAATCTTAATAGCGGCGTTGGCGGAGCCGACAAACAGTTTAATTTCTGCTATTTCTTTATCTACAATATGGGATTCTAAAATAGTTGATCTCTGGCATACAATACAAAGCACGGAAAAGAACATCTTATTGCTTGCCATCCTCTTTTGTCTCCCCTCTCCCTCCCCCAACTTATCCCAGCATTACAGACTTCTCCAGAGGGCTTGGTCTTTCCGTAATATATCTCAAACTGGAACAATTAGAACTAAGGTACAAACATAATTCAGCTTGCATTTCAGAGAAAAATTTAAAGCAATTCATAATCAATTATGTTTAATGGAAATAAACAATATGCATAGACTGACCTTTGTTAAGCAGAAATACCTGAATAAGATAATATCAGTTAGCTGGGTTACCATCTGGGAAACAAACAAGACAAAATAACTATTCTATTTGAGATATAATGAACATGCTTCCACAATGAGCGAGATGAACCAAATTATTATTGTATTATTATATTACAGTATATTATATTGTACTGTGTTGTGTTGTATTATTTTGTATATTTATATTATATTGTATTATTTTGTACTATTGTATTGTATTGTATTTTATTATACCATACCATTCCATTCCATTCCATTCCATACCATACCATACCATATCATATCACATTATATTAGTATATTTCATTTTTTCCATAATATATACAAAATACGGTAATTTGAACCAGGCCATTTGTTTTCCAAATGCTACTGCACAGCATATTTCTTGATTCAAGTTCCTTTGTAGTCAATAGTCATCATAACTATCATAACTGGGAGAAGACATCTACCAGAAAGTATCAGTAACTTCATTGTCAATTCTGATAGCTGTATCTGGTATCATTAGCCTCTTGTCTACTTTATCCATACCATGTACAATTTTGTATATCTCAGTCATATCCTCTGTTGCTTGTATCCGTTCTGGAGACAAAAAAACCCACCCTCATTTTAATGGTCCAGATTTGAACCTTCTCTAAATCTACTGAGCCCTTTTTAAAGACATTTTGACCAGAACTTGCATACGATTCCACGTGCTGTTCAACCATTGATTTATTGTGATATTGGCATCCCTGGGTGAACACTGTGTTAATATTTTAATTGAACTATTTTACTATTATTCCAAGATCTTTTTACTTATTTATGTAATTTGTCAACAAGTACAAGGATACAAGTAACAGTATAAACATAGACATTGGCACAAAATTGGCACAGTTAAATATATAAATAGGCAAAACATAGTCATAAACACATGGGATGATTACAAAAGGATGGGAACAGTAGGACAGGGACATTAGGCATGCAGGTGCACTTATCCATGCCCCCTTAAGGACCTCTTAAAAAGAGTGAAAGGTCCACAGTAGACAGTTTAAGGGAAAAAGCACAGGGATTAGCGAGACTAACAATAGGATCAGGTAGGGTGTTCCAGACATTGATAACTCTATTGCAGAAGTCATACTTCCTACAGTCAACATTACAGGATTAACATTTAATTTGAATCTATTGACAGCCCTTGTGATGTCGTGGTTGAAATTAAAATACTCATTTATGGGTAGGGCATTTTGGTGAATAATCTTATGAACTAAGCAAAGATCAGGACATAGATGGTGTAGTTCAAGGCTGTCCAGACCTAACACTTCAAGCCTGGTGGTATATGGAATTTTATTTTGAGATTAATTTTTTTTCCTTATTATTCACTCCTAGCTCTGATCCCACTCACTCCATAGCATACTTCAGTAAGAAATAGCCCCAGACTTAATCAAAAGATAATAACTGAAAACAGTCATGTTCATAATATACTGTTACTGCTTATATTCTACAGGGTGGCTGAGGAGATTATATAAAGATTACCATAAAGAAAGCAAAATTTCTAAATAACAATTGGCGATTCTAAGATGCTGGATGAGGTGAAAAATTCTCAACCTCTGTACTGATATTTTTTATTTACTTATTTATTCTGGTAAGTAACTTTGTATTCACAGATGTAATCATTCAGCAGCTAGGAATTTTGCATTTTAAAAATGTTGAGATCTATTTTTTATAATTCTTGGCATACCTGCTTCCATACAATAAAGCCCTTGTAGATAATGTTGCTTTTTGATACAGAACAAGAGAACAAAACAATTTATTTTCCAGTACCCACAGACTGCATTCTCAAAACAAGATGAACTTTTAAAAATATATTATTGCATAAATAAGATTCATTGTATACTAAATATGTTTTCCTTTTATTTCTCTTAAATAGTGTATAACTAGATTTTATTCTGTAGCTTTTTTTCCCCCATATCCCACAGGGTGTGCATTTTTTCTCATAAAAATGGCAAAGTTCTTCTAAGTCAAATATAAACTTTTTACTAGAAATGTATGCAAAATTAGACATAATTTCCATCTGGACATTTTTATGAGAATTCTTCTGTTTATTCTAAATAAAACCTGTCACAAATCTTCTAAGGGAGTTATTTCTGTCTTTTCTTATATAGGAGCAAATTAGATAATCCCCAAACCAAATTCATTCTAGCAGCCTAAGGATATTTCATACTGATTTCTCTCAATTAACATACTAATGCACATGAACTCCCACAATAAGAATGTATCTAAATTAATGTTTATGTCTTAACAGTATTTGAAATTAGGCTGAGTTTCTAAAACACTGGAGATAGGCCAAGTTTAGTAGGTTGAATAAAGGATTTCTAGAGTTATGTGGGTTATCGTAAATCCGTGATGGCAAAACTATGGCACGCGTACCACAGGTGGCACTTGGAGCCATATTGGTGGGCACGGGAGCACAGGGATAAAATAATTGGTGGAGTGTATAGAATTATGGGTGTGGGCACGCAGGCGACACCCCCCTGCTGCGTTTCCCCTGCTTTTGGCACTCGACGCCATCACTGTCGTAAACCAAAGACCTAAACATTTTTTTTTGTTCCCATCCAATGTTTAGGAGCGTAATAGTACCTCTCTTTGCGATTCACAAAACATAAAAACAGTATAAAAACAGTACTGTGCCATTATAAGTGCACAGCTCCTAATAGCTTTGAGTTTGTAACTGGAATATGTATAGGTTGGTTTTTGACCTGCTTCTTTCTACCTGAATTTGGTGGAGGTGGGAACTTATAAACAACTATGTTTACAATCTTTGTAACATCATTGATGATAAAGACTTATCTGACAATAACTGAAGTCAATATATATTAATTCTTACATCTCTATTGTCTCAACCTCACCGATTTAATGCGGAGTGTATGTAAAAATTACAAATGAACTAAAGTGTAATGTACTCAGTTCAAGACACCAGTTATTTCATGCTTTCTCACTTCCCTTGTTCCTGAAACTCTCTCTCTATTTCATGATGATTAAGCTTGTTCAGTTGTTTCTACGGGGATTTGGAATCTTAGAATCTCCCATGCCTCCTTATGTAGCATTGGTTCCATTACAGTTGTGTATGAGTTGGCTGCATGAGAACTGAGATTATTATTACCTATGACAATAAAGACATCCTTATTTTATCTTAGATGGATTACCAAGATATTACATAAACCCTTGCAAATGTTCACTTGCAATTGTAAAAGGAATTTGCTTTAATTAAAATTTTAATTGCATTATTTGTAGTATAAGTATTTGTTGTATGTTTTACTATATTTGATTTTTGTTATGTTGTAAACTGTCCATGGATGCAATAACTGTTTTGAAAAGCCAAATACTGATGCCAAAGAGAGATAAATACATTTAGATGATTTGACATGTGTTTCTATCATTTGTTAGATGAGAAATGGTGAGCAAACATCCCTAACCACCAAGTTGGTATGTATGCAATGGGGTCATGAAGAGTAATTAATATGCTTGGAGAGCAGTGAGCTACAAAAGACTGGCACATATTGGCTGATAGAAAATTTTAAACATTTCAGATACACCCTAATAAGTATTGCAAATTAAGGTTAGCTTGTGACATTGTTATGGTTCTTTTAACTGTGCAATCAGTCCTTGTGCAGAGTGTTTTTACTCTTTCTCCCATTCCCTCTCTACATACAAATATATATCTTCTGAAAGCAACCAGATGTAGAAGAGGGACACAATCTTTCAAATTGCGAGTCCCAAGTTTCTTTGGAGCTTCAAAATTAATATAAGCAGCAATGTCAATCACACCAGTTGCTAGTACAATTGATACAATAAAGAAGACAAAAATTCAGAGTGGGGAAAATTAAGCAAAAGTTATTATGTAGTTTTAGTTTGCATTGCAAATGCATTTTTACTCGTAAATAAGTCCCATAGTGTTCAGGGATGCTTTTCCTAAGACACTCCATGTTGGATTGAAGTCTGATTCATTATTTGAGGGGAAATTGAAAAAACAACAACACTGGAGTAGAATCTTCTATTTCTCACATAAAATGAAAAGAGGCTGATAGTAAAAGATGGATCATGCAAATCAGCCCATGATTTTCTTGAAACAGTTGTTTGGAAGGAATTGCATAATTTTCAAAAAAAAAACCCTACACTCATTATTAACTAAACAACTTTTAGGATTGAACTGGTATTATACCAAAGTAATGTTTAGATCATCTATTAAGAGTTTTCTGATTCTTCTATGTTCATTCTGCTGCAAAAGTTTGGATGATGGAGTGTAATGCCAAAATTGTCACTCTTCTCATTCAGTAGCAAGAAGTAAAATAGAGTAGCAGTATTTTTTTTTACTTTAATAGACAGTTGCTTCTATCACACCTGAGGATAGATTACTACTTGGTGTAGGGCAAGCTGGTGTTCATAGAGCTGCAACATATGCTCAGAATCTATTATCTGACATGGTTACATTGCTGTCTAAATGACACAGCCTTTTACATGCTGACTATCAGTAAGTAGGCTTCCTATTGAGAAATTTATTGTGAATGAGTGAAAAGTAATTTCCTCTATGTAGAGACTATTGTGCCTTTTCCAAATTAAAAGAAATTGTATATATAGGAGAAATCCCTGGACTGAAGTAGGCTCTATAAATGCCTGGTTTCAATTAAGATTCTGTAAGCAAAGTCATAGTTATAAATGTATTAATATTACTCCAAAATATTTTACACCAGAGCTCAAATGAAATCTATAATTGTTCACATACAATACTCTGTTGCTTACTTTGTTGAACAAGTCAACAACATCCATTCAAAGATACTATAGTTGGATTATATTAACATTCTTCTTTTTACATTGGCGATAGAAGTTTTGCACTTACAATTTATTGTGCATTTTTATTTGCCGAATGATGTAAAATTGTCTGAAGTCACACTGGATGGTATAAAACCCTTTGAAGATTTCACAAATAAATCAATTATTACCAACAAAATGTATATTTCATTTCTGACAAGAACTTCGTTAGTTGTATTATAGTTTAGGGCTCTACAGGTCAGAGAGTGTTACTTACCAATTTCAGAGTCCAACAAGTTAAAAACAAATTTTGCACCTACCAGCAGTTGCTGTATTTACAACAGTATTGCTTCTTCTGTTACTGCTATATATTAATTCAGGAAGCATTATTTAACTATAAGACCTTGGAATAAGACCTGGGGGACATATTGTATTGAGAGACACATCTCAGGAAAACATACAAAGAACAAGTAATTAGACTGTTATTCTATATGCACTTGTTGAAGAAGTTCTAATAAATCCAATAGGACATAAAAGGTAGCACTGTAAGCTGTTTATTATGTTTACTTGGAAAAAATAGATTTTAAGATATATTTTAATTGGTATTTAGGTATCCTATTTTCATGAAAAAATATATTAATAAATATCCTATTCATAATTGGGATAATATTTTATGGTCTAGCAAAGGGTAACATTTTCTAATAAATCAATTTTTGCAATTAACTGACAGTACTTCCAACATGGGTAATTTATTTTAAAAAACACCATTATTTGATTCTTTCAATTCTCCAATTAGCCCTGGTGGATAGAGAAGAAGAGTGTTGTGGCAGAAAGAATAGTTTTTTTATTATTCTGATGCTCACCATAGAATCATAGGATTGGAAGGGACCTTCAAAGTCTTCTGGTTCAACCCTGTGCTCAATGAAGGAAACTTATACTATGCCAGACAAATGTTTTCCCAGTCTATTTTTGAAAACCTGCAATGGTGGAGCAGCCAGAACTCCAAGGATCAAGCGATTCCATTGATTATTTGTTCTGTCAGAAAATGTCTTCTTACTTCTAGGTTGGCTCTTTAACAAGCTTCTACTCATTACTTCTTGTCCTCTAGTGCCTTAAGGAATAAGTCAATCTCCTTTGTGACAGCCCCTCAAGTACTAGAATAGTTATCATCTCCCCCCTAATCCTTCTCCTAGTTAGGCTAGATATATCTGGTTACTTCAACTTCTCATCATACAAATTAGCTTCAGAACCTTTATCATCTTTGTTGTTCTTCTCTAGTCCCTCAACATATTTTTTGTATCATGGTGATCCAACCTTGATGTAGTACTCTAAGTGTGTTGTTATCATTAGTTGTTATCATTACATTGTAAAGTGGTAATATCACTTCTTCATTGTCTAGACACTATCCCTCTGGTGATGGAGGCCAGGACTGCAACATTGGCTTTTCTGGCAGCTGAAGCACATTGCTGGCTCCTATTTAAGTGGTGGTCCAGTAAATCCGTCTCACAATTACTAGTATTGAGCCAGATACTGCCTGTTCTATACCTATGAATTTGGCTTTTCCTGCCTAAGTGCAGCACCTTACTTTTCTTACTATTGTACTGCATCTTATTGGTTATGGCTCAATGCTGAAGTTGGTCAAGATTCCCTAAGCTTGTTAGGAATCCCTAATCTTGTGTCATTTATTTATTTTATTTATTTTATCATATTTATATACCGCCCCTCTCCGTAGACTGTGTCATCTACAAAGTTGATCAGTTCCTCTTGCATCCTACATCTAGACCATTTATGAAGATGTTGAAGAGTACTTTGCCCACACTAAACTGCATGTTTATCTCCATTTAGATGTAATTCCATTAAGGATTACCTGCTGAGTGCAGTTTTCCCTCAATTTGATTGACCCATGAATCAAAGTATAATAAATACCTTTCCTAAGCAGCACAAATATGCTCCCATCCATGACTGAGACAGACATAAATTATCCTGTGTCAAATATTCTTCAGATTCCATTCAAATACAGCATTTGTTAGACTTTGCAGATATTAACATGGAGGAGAAGCAAGCAACTAGCAAAAAAAAAGACAACTAAAGAAAGGATAGAAATTGGCAATTGGAGTAGCAAATTCCGTACTGGTATAGTTTTCTTATTATTTAAAGATAACAGATAGCACTATGATGCAGCAGTGGGGGAAACAGAATGTTTCCAGATGTTTTATTGTGCAATTGTTCTGTACTATTCTTGGCATTTCACAGTGCTCCAGATAACCATATATGCATCCTCTATGTAACTTCCATGCAGTTTCCCTGCCAGTTCTTCCACATTGTTTATTTTCAGAAAAATCCCTATAAAGGAGAGAAAAAATATCTGTAATGTAATGCCTTATGATTGCTAGTATTACACCTTCTGCACAGCATAATTTTATTTTTCCAGAGTGGCTTGAATGTTATAAGTTCATGAAGCAGAATAGCATGCATATACAGTATTGTCATAAAACTATACGTATACTTTGGAGTAAGTGACATTATGAAAAGTGTAGAAAAAAAAGTAAGAAATAGTAAGAAAAGAAATCAAGAACATTAGTAAAATTAGTAAAATAGAGATCTCTAGTTTGTACCAAAACTGTTCACTTTACATTTCTTTTAGAATAGAATAGAATAGAATAGAATAGAATAGAATGGAATGGAATTTTTTTTGGCCAAGTATGATTGGACATATAAGGAATTTGTCTTGGTGTATATGCTTTCAATGTACATAAAAGAAAAGATATGTTCATCAAGAATCATAAGGTATAACACTTAATGATACTCATAGGGTACAAATATGAAATCAAATCATACTAGGAAACAGTCAATATAAATCAAGCAACAAAGTTACAGTCATACAGTCATAAGTGGAAGGAGATGGGTGATGGGAACGATGAGAAGATTAATACTAATACATACTTGTTAAATAGTTTGACAGCATTGAGGGAATTATTTGTTTAGCAGAGTGAAGGCATTTGGGAAAAAATTCTTCTTATGTCTAGTGGTGTCTAGGTGCGCAGTGCTCTATAGCACCGTTTTGAGGGTAGGAATTGAAACAGTTCATGTCCAGCATGTGAGGGTTCTGTTAATACACCATTAACAATTCAAGATAAGTTTCATCCAGGCTTCAACCTTCCCTTTCTAAAGAAAAATACAACAATCACAGAGGATTTTGGACGTAGAATATCTGGACCCACTTCAATCAGATTTTATGCTGGAATATAGAAGGATACGACTAGCACATATGTTCGAAGGAAACCTTTACCTTTACCTCTTTAATCTTGCAAACAATTATTCTTGGAAACACCTGTCTTAAATAACAAAAATGTCACTTTCTTTTTTCTCCATTTTCAAAAAAATGTTCATCAGCCTGGGTTTTATGCAAAGTGGAGGCAAAAATATCTTTGTCTGGTCAACAAGTGGTTCATGTACTACTACATTTTTCTGCCGGTGGAATTAAACTCTTTCAGAGTGAACATTTCTTTGTTATTTAAAGAGAGCTGTGCTTGCATATGTAAGAACAGTACTTGGAATATCCAAGCTGCATTTCAAGCAGCAAAGCATATTTCAGTTGTACTTAGTTTCCTGGCTCAACAACTTCCATGCTTTCCTATGTTTTTTTTTTCATGTGTGCAGCATAACCAACAGGGACTAAAAACAGACAATTCCATAAAACAGTATGGAATAGGTTAAATTACAGATTATTTTTTGATTTGCAGCCAAAAATCTATACAATACATCTTAAAGTTTACAGGAAACAAAATCTTTGTTGTTGAGACTTATGTGCTATAATGTTGGTATTTACTCTTTTAACTATCACATAAATAGATTTGTCCATGATGATACGTCCCTAACCTGGTCTTTCAAGTCTTCTAACAATGCACTTAAACCATTGTAATGGAGTCCATCCAACATTTTATTGGTCGCTCTTTTCTCTTTCCTTTTACCATTTCATGCTTTACAGTCTTCTTTATAGAACTAGGCCAGTGTCAGTGAACGTTTTCGGCACAGAGCACACAGGGGGGGAGGGGAGCACTGGAAACCGGAAGACCAGCTCCCAGCTGTTGGAATCAGATGCCAGTCATTGCAGTGTGGCAAAGATGTCCGCCTCAAGCTGAGTTTAATGAGTTTATATACAGTAATACAGAAGGAAGAAGTTTAGGCACAGATACAGCATTGTCATTGGTGGTGTCTTCTGGACATTTCCCTCCAATCCCTAGGGGCATCCTGTTGGTGGGAACTAGGTGATATCATCCCCAAGTCAGGAATTTACCTGGCACCAACAACCAAATGATTTCATGTCGTTATCAGAGACATACTATAGGTACTTTTCTACGCACATCTACCTCCATATGTTCCCAATTCCCACACCCATCACACGTGTGCACCAGGAAGCTGAGCTTCCCATTTCTGGCATGCGCATGTCTACCGGTCACCTGGTCTTCCACTTTCTGGCCTGCATACACATGTGAACACTAGCTGGCCAACGCACTTGCGCACACTAGAAAACAGAAGCTCAGCTTTGTGGCGCACACATACATGTTCTTCTGGTTTCCAACACGCAAAGACCAGCTGGTGGCATGCATGTGTGTGCTAAATGCCAGAAAAGCAATGGGTGACAGCTGGCATGCTGGGAGAGCTGATTCTGTATGCCACATCTGGCATGCTTGCCATAGATTCACCATCACGGAACTAGGCCTTTCCATAATATGTCTAAAGGTAAAGGTTCCCCTCGCACATATGTGCTAGTCGTTTCCGACTCTAGTGAGCGGTGCTCATCTCCATTTCAAAGCCAAAGAGCCAGCACTGTCCAAAGATGTCTCCGTGGTCATGTGGCTGGCATGACTAGGAAATACCAATTTTTAACTAAGAAACTGTTTGCCAAGAGTATTATGTTTAGGTGGTTGATCCCTGAAGATCTCTTACTATTCTGGGAGGAGAAAAAATATAAGATAATAAATAGTAATGAAGCAGAAGTATTTTACAATGACCATAAAAACCTACTAGAAGGAAATATCTGGCATCTGGGGGGAGAGGGGAAGAAGGCAAACTTGGAGAAAGGGGGAGAGGAAACCCCAAAGCCCAGGCCCGAAGACATGGGGGGGATTGTCGCCACGGAGGCTAAGATCACAAGACAAATAACCACATATAAATATGCTGTGTAAAATGTCAAAGAGCTAACTTGAAAACTGGAAATCAAATAAAATGAGATATTAATTTTTGTTTTTAGGTGTAGGAGCACGATAGGCTGGTTATCAATCAACAGATCTATACAAATTGTAATACAATATAAATGTTTATAACCGTTTAAATGATACATGATGTATGAACCATATAACTCCGGAAAGCAAGTTGTTGTAAAAAAAATTGATTCAAATCTGTACCTTTTCTGTTTTTACCATTTTAGATGTATTTGTTTCTATCACATTATGTTGATATTATTGGGTGCCCAAATCTTAGGAACAGATTGAATATAAATGTAACAAACAAATAAGCAAATAAAGCATAGATATTGACTTAAGACTAAAACAAATGATTGTGCAAATATTGTATTTGACTATATGTTTAAAACATGTTGACCATATCCCAAAATAAAGCTAGTGAAGGATTACAAGAACCTATACAATTCTCTAATTTTCCAGGGCACCTGCATTTAAAGGGAATATTGAATATTCTAATTATTTCATCATGACACCAAATTGTGAACAATTGCTGTTACCAAAATATCTGATTTTCTGATATTTTTAAACATTAATCTTCTGATATAAAATAATTTAACCCCATGGACAAAACCATAAAAATACTAAATATATAATTATCTCAGAACACTGCAACAGTCATAAATGTGAGACAGTTGTCAAATATCCTAATGTTAATCACATGACCATAAGGATGCTGCAATGGTCTAAGTGTGAAAAATGGTCATAAGTCAGTATATATATATATTGGTTAATTGTTTTCTGCTTATATTTTTAAAATTAAGGGAGGCGAGTATAGATCTATTTTGAGCTTATTAGCTCTCATCAGCTGGTCATACCCATTTTGGGATTTGAACCCGGGCCGCCTGCATCGTAGGCAGTTGTATTAACCGCTAGGCCACAGGCTCTTTTCCCTTCAGCAGTTTCCATGAAGCACGGTTTTTATGTGTTT
>JANHFP010010089.1:0-14344 GCA_032468135.1 Calamaria suluensis
CCGATAGCCAGAGTTGGAATAATCTGGCTGAACCGCGGCGCCGGAAACCAAAGCCACTCGGTCTTGGAGGGGTTGAGTTTCAGCCTGTTCACACCCATCCAGACCCGCACTGCCTCCAGACACCGATCCATCACTTCAACAGCATCGTTGAATCTGAGTATCTGAGACAGCAGCAGGGGAAGGCTGGGGAACATCAGAAAGCATGTCATCGTCCACATCCGACTCAGAAGCAGGCAGAGTCACAGCTGGGCTCGGCTGGGGAACAGCAGAGGGCATGACAGGTGGACACAGAGGCAGAGTTATAACTACACATATCCCCCTGAACATTCCCTTCCAACCTCTTTCAAAGCAAAGGAGGATGAGTTGGTATCCATTAGTAGTTTTTTAGAGTAGACATACACTTTCACCTTAACTGCAGTATATTTCAATCCTTGATATACAACCATAGTTTGGACTAGAATTTCAGCTGTCAGGCACGCTGGTTGTGAAGTGAGTTTAAAACCCTTTTTGCTACAATTGTTAAGTGAGTCACACAGTCATTAAGTGAATCTGATTTCCCCCATTGACTTTGCTTGCTGCAAGTCATCTAGGAAAGTTACAAATGTTGATCACATGATCCTGGGATGCTGTAACTGTCATAAATATATGCCAGTTTCCAAGCATCAAATTTTGATTACATGACTATGGGCGATGCTACCACAATCATAACTGTAAGGACCAGTCGTAAGTAATTTTTTTCTAAACGAATGGTCCTAAACCAAGGACCACCCGTAAATCACACTGCAAGAAGGACTATTTTATAATGTATTGCTTTAATATATAAAAGGGGTACAAACAAGCAAAAGAAGAAAAAACAAAACTTTGACCATATCAAATAATACAGGTAGTCCGTGACTTATGACCATTTGTTCAGCAACTGTTCAAAATTATGATAGCACTGAATGAAGAGACTTACAACAAAATAGATTAGAGCGATTTACATTTAATTTGAATCTGTTGATAGAAATTAAAATACTCATTTACAGGTAGGGCATTTTGGTAAATAACTTTATGAACTAAGCATAGATCAGAACATAGACAATGTAGTTTGAGGCTGTTCAGACCTAACATTTCAAGCCTGGTGGTATAGGGAATTTTATTTTGAGCAGAGGATTTGAGTACTCTTCTAGTAAAATATCTCTGGACCTTCTCTATTGTAGTAATGTCTGAAATACAGTAGTTGAGAAGTATTTCTCTATAGTTCCATCTGCACAGATGGAAAGGCAGGTTTGAAGAACAGTCTCAGAACCCAAGCCAAGGAATACTAGTCAGGAATCGTTTTAGAACTGGAGTGAGGAAGCAGTTATGAGATAATCTGTGAAAATCAGTAGATCTCTTTTCAAATTCCATTTTGTGGCCATTATTTAGCAAGAATCCATTTATTTTTTTATTACCATGTTAACAAAGAATCTGCACTTAGATATTTCCCACATTCAGTTGTATGGTCTTAGAGAAACAATTTAAAATCCTTATTTGGACTTGATGGTATCAAAATAAAAGGTAATAGCAGAAAAAAAATGGCATAATGCAAAGGCTCCTATTTTGTTCAAGGGAAATGCTTTTAAATCATTATTGGAAAGTAAGGGGGGATAAAAATGCTTTGAACTTGTTGGCCATATCAAAAACTCTCTATTTTAAAAGAGCACTTTGGGGTTCCTCTCCCCTCTTGCTGATTTTATGTTTCCTGTTGTCTTAATTTTTGTTTCTTACCTATAATCTTGATAATTCATTGTTTGAATTAATTATTAAAAACTAATTCAAAAAAATAGAAAAGGCACAATATTAGTAATAATAAAGATATTATCTGTAAATGTAAATGTTGAAAAAATCCTAATGAAATAATGGATAACACAAAAAGCTTTAAATCTTATTGCTTTATTTGTTTCAGGTTATTTTACACCTTTCCCCCAAACAATATATTTTTGGGGTTGACAAACTTAGATTATATGCCATCGTGAATACATTTCATTTTGATTCATATTACTTAGGAGGAATCCCAACCTCTCTAAGAGAACGGTGAGTGACAACCATCTTGAAAATAGGGACTGGTGCAGAGTGGTAAGGATGCATGTTAGGCCTTGACTATGCTGAATGCATTCTTGTCCCTGGATTGTGGTTTAGCTGGAGACTTTTGACTTTCTTGGGTTTGGAATTGATGCCTTGTATAGATATTATAAGGGGTTAGCAGGGGCCTAGCCGGTAAGACAGCTGAGCTTGTCAATTGGAAGGTCGGCAGTTCAGCAGTTTGAATCCCTAGTGCTGCATAACGGGGTGAGCTCTGGTTACTTTTCCCAGCTTCTGCCAACCTAGCAGTTTTAAAAGCATGTAAAAAATGCAAGTATAAAAAATAGGGACCACCTTCGGTGGGAAGATTACAGTGTTCCGTACGCCTTTGGTGTTTAGTAAGAGAAGAGGTGTTTGGTGTTTGGTAAGGGAAAAAAAATCTTTATTCTCTGTGTTTAATTGTAAAACTATCTTATTCTTTGAATAAATATATATTTTGAAGAGAAACATGCAAATAACTTAGAGATGAGTAAGAATCGCTTGTTTTTTCTTCTATGGTGAATTCTCAACAGTCCAGTCACCACAGACAGAATTAAAATTCAAACAACATCAAAGAGAATGTAATTTTTTTACCCTGGCTTTAGAATCATTGGAAAGTTTATTTACAGTCTTTATTAGATTTTTTTTACCCCACCTTTATTATTTTTATAAGTATCTTAAGACTGTTAACTTCTTCCTTTTCCTATTTTCCCCACAATAACAACAACCCTGTGAAATGGACTGAGAGACAGTGATTGGCCCCAAATCACCCATCTGTCTTTCATGCCTAAGGCAGGACTAGAACTCATGTTCTCCTGCTTCCTTACCTGGTGCTAAGACCAAATACTAGACCAAAGAGCCGATTACAACTGCAAATATAGTTTATGAAATTCATTTTGATAGTGGAGAGTAGCTTATCTACCCCAAAAGACAAGATATTTGCATAATATCAACTTGAAAGCTGTGGTTTTCTGGTTGCTGTTATTTATTTATTTTTGAAAACAGGTTTAATATATCCACGCCACCATTTCGTGGGTGCATGATGAATATTAAAACCTCATATGAACGTTCAATAACCTTCTCTGAAAGTTTTGGTGTCAGCAGAAAATGCCCGGATGACTGGAAGGTAAATAATCACCCTTTCTTTTATTAGTTGACATTACTCCATAATATTCACAATTCTTTAATCATAATTCATTTTATTTATTTATTTGTTTGTTTGTTTGTTTGTTTATTGTTTGCATTTCTATACCGCCTCTCTCCGTAGACTCGGGGCGGTTTACAGCCAATTTAGAACAATTGTATACAAAATTTAAAATTTAAAATTAATATATTATATGGCTTATTAGAATCAATTAAAATACCATTAAAACCCTTAATTTAAAACTGAGGTCATGGGATGATTACAAATGGATGAGAACAGTAGGACAGGGACCCCATTTAACCCCCATGGTCACCCCAGGCCGGTGTTATTTAACAATAACACCTCTAAATATTTCTAAAATAAGACTTATTATGGGATTTATGGCCTGATATGGTCCAGAACTGTACAAATCTCACCATATGAGAGATCTGTTAATCTTGTTATAAATAGCAGAAACAAGCAAAATAAAGATAACTCGCTTTGTTTTAAAAAGAAAGTATTTATCATCTACTTGTATTTTTTAGTTGGTGAGAACTGCAAACTTTTTCAAGAATGGAGTTCTTGACTTAAGTGATAAAGATTTTCCATTCCCTGATAATTTCCAAGTTGGATTTGGTTTTCATACGTTGGCAGTTGATGGAACGCTATTAAGTTATAATATACGGGTAAGAAAGATGAATTATCTTTAGCTGTCTTTTAAAATACGGTCAAATTGCTTTCCTACAAAATCCAAATCTCAATATTTTTTTAAAAATGTCTGTTTCTTTTTCCTCCTTTTAGCTTGCCGATTTTACCGTTTTCCTAAGAAATGGCTATGTAATTGTAAGCCTGGCTAATGAAGAAATTCAATCTAGCAAAAAATGTGAAATTGGTTCAATGCATTACATAACAGTGATAAAAGAAGATGATACGTATGTTTAAATGATTATTGTATTGGTCAAAATATAACTGTATTGTTTAATTTGATGCTTAATTGTGAATGCTTAAACTGCATTAGAAGTAATACGTCAATGGATTTGGGTTCTGAGAATATGTTTTTCACAGAGGTGTCTGAATATGACAACATTATCAATAACAAAATAAAAAATTACTGTGTTGCGGGGGTGGAACTTACCGTCTAAGCCAAATTACATAGTGATATGTTATATAATGAGAACTTTGATAACAATTCCTAGAAGGGGATGATCTAATTAAATAAGTATTATTTAGGTATCATAATACCTTTGCCATGATAATGTCACTCTTCTATGCACTTTTGTCCTTCTAGGCTGAAGTTATTACTTGATGATATGCCTAACTCAAAAACAGTGGTAACTCCTGAAAGGAAATCAATGAATCGACCAATAAAACTGGGTGGGAACAACTTTGAAGGGTGTATGTCCAATGTCTTTATAGAAAGGTAAGTATATTGTGTAATCATAGTTTATATATGGTAAACTATTTAATAGAACAAACCACAAAATTTCCAACATGATTTTTAAAAATACTAAAGAACCCATGACCCACTGGATCATCCTTTCAGATATATTTGCAAGTGCAGAGGGACTGGCAGAGATTGTATGGGAGCAACTTGGGACCTTCCCTGAAAAGTTTCCCATTGACTTTCTCCCTGCAAGCTTCCCAGGAAGGAAGTTGCAAGTCCAAACCCACTGACATGCTGCCACCATTAGCCACAGTTATGTGACCCCTTTCTTCCTGCAAGCTTGCCAGAAAACTGTTACTCTGTTCTGTTCTGCTTCCCTATTGACTTGTGGGAAGATGTTAGGGACTGTTGTAAATGAAGACCACATGACTATGGCAATGATGCTGAAGAACAGCAGTACAACCACATTGAAAAGAACTTTCCAAAATTTTACTCCTGTGGGAATAATGAGTCCCTGCATTCTGTAAGTTAATGCTTTTGAGTACCTTGGTTGAAAAGGTTTGCCCTAGGATGCACCATTTCATCCAGGTAAAGGTTACAGTCACAAGAGTTTTAGTGGAATGTAGATTTTTATGATGTTTTTAATGACCAAACAGATTTACAACAGCAGGCCATGTTAGAAGAAGACAAGGCTATATTATGCAGAGTGCCAGTCATCCTTATTTTTTATCAATTGTATTGTTTCTGTTTTTCTCAGTGCTTTCTGGTTGCCAGGATAGCTAATCCAGGAAAAAGTATATATATAATATACATGTGATTAGAACTGTATCACTTTATCAAGTACATTTTTAGTGCATCTTAGTTTTCTCTGTGCCTGTTTACTTTGATTTTAAATCTCCAGGAGCAGATAGGGTCCCCTCCACCTTCTTTTTAAAAATATTGATTTAACTTTAGAAAAATACTTTGTCCTATTTGGTCCTGAAGATTTAAATTAAAAGTAAATAGGAAACTCTTGTCCATGCCTCTCTCAAACGCAAGTGTCAGTCCTTCCATTTCCAAGACTCCAGCAAATTATTGAGATGAATAGTTAGTTCAGTGATGGTGAACCTTTTTGCCACTATATGCCAAGAGCAGGGAGGGAGGTCACGTATGTGCCCTGCCCTCGCGTATGCATGTGCAACCCCCCTGCTTCCCCTCCCCCCTCCTGCCATGCTATGGTCCATTTTTGTCCCTCTCCAAGCTCCGGAGCCAAATTCCAGTCTGGAATTTGGCAAATGGGCCATTTTCTGCCTCTGGAGGGCCTTCGGAGTAGTGGTGGGAAGACCGTTTTTGCCCTCCCCAAGCTCCTAGAAAGGCCCTGGAGTCTGAGGAGAGAGAAAAACAGGCCTTCCCTACCACCCCCTGAGGCCTTCCAGAGGCAGGAAACAATCTATTTCCTTACTTCCAGTGGGCCCAGTTGGCTCAAAAATCAGCTGGCTGAGCTCACATGCCCTCCAATGTGGCTACATGTGCCATCTGTGGCACACATGCCATAGGTTCACCATCATTGAGCTAGTTTATTTATTATTTTCCTTTTATTCCGTATATATTGAAATAAGCCTTTTTTGTTATCCCATGATTCTTCTTTATCCATATTATGCTTTGCTTTCAGCAAGTTATTTTTCTTAACTAATCTATATAAGCAATAATCAGTATAATTGTCCTTTTATCTTCATACTAGTTCACAGCTACCTGCTCAGGTTCAAAATTTCACCGATTCTGTTAGAAGAGATGTGTCTCTAGGGCTCTGTATGATTCCAGAACAACAAAAGCCTTTGCTGTTGAAAGAACTACCAGATGCACACCATCCAAAGATTTCAAAGGTTAGAATTGTAGTTTTGTTAAAGGAAGTTATTTAATTTTGGTGAGTTCTGTTATACTGCACAACTATATATAAAATTAGCTACCATGATTCCCTGAAAATAAGACCCTGTCTTAATTTTTTTTCAACCCTGACCTTATGGCCTTATTGCCATGTGCTCAAAAACCCGATTGGGCTTATTATCAGGGGATGTCTTATTTTTGGGGAAACAGGATACCGATTTTTATCATGAAAAATAATACAGAAAATAAACAATAGGACCATGTGAAATTATAAGTAGCAAAAAATACAGCAGTAGCAGTAAAATTCTACCAAAATTTGGAGGGAATAAATCTTCACTTGATACTGAAAGTTTATAAACCTGAATACCAACTGCAACTGATAAGAGGTACAATTAGGGCACATATATTCAGAATGATCTCTGCAGCATTGTCCCATAGTGAATAGCAAATTATCAACGTTAAGGCAGCATCTGTTCATGGAAAGTATCTAGAGATAATTCAATATAATATGCACTGATTTTAGATGAGATGGGAAACATCCTCTACCACTTGTATCTCAGAGTACAGATTTTTCTTTCAAAGGGTGAATGATTTAATAAATAAATCTGCTATGAAATGTTCCATTTTTACAAAAAGGAAAATTCAGATTGATTGATTAATAAAAGTAAAAAATAGTAGTCTGGTCATGAGCTAGAACTGAAACTGAAGCTCATTTTTTTTGGCCACCTAATGAGAAGAGAGGACTCATTGGAAAAGGTCCTGATGTTGTGAAAGATTGAAGACAAAAGGATGAGATGACAGAGGATGAGATGGGTAGATAGTGTCATCGATGCAATGATTATGAATTTGGGCAAACTCCGGGAGATAGTGGAGGACAACCACATATGAAAGATATATGAATACATATCCATGGTATTTGATTATAAGCAAATGGTTTAAGATTCTTATAGACCCCTCTTTTTTCTTTAACTAGAAAGACTTCTTAGTTATTATCATAAACTGATAGAATGCTGTTTTACAGTGCTGTCATTTGCAAGTGCCATCAGTTTTAATAAGATATATTTCCAAACAAGTCAGTAAGCATAACTTGTTCACTGAATTATAATTGTATCTATCATCAGTTTATAAAACAATAAGAAAAAAGTAAAATTAAGCATGTAAGTTAGTATATTTAGCCACAAGTTCTAAACGGTCTTCTAGTGAAGACCGTTAATAAAATGCTTGTTCAAACATACAAAATGAATTCTTCAAACTTGCTTTTAATCGTTACAGAATTAATGTTTTTTAAATCTTATAACAGTTAATTTGCAATCATAAAATTGAACAATATCCATTTCTGTTTTGTTAGTTCCATGTATGTATGTATGTATGTATGTATGTATGTATGTATGTATGTATGTATGTATGTATGTATGTATGTATGTATGTATAAAGAACAGAAGAACAAATTACTGGTACTTATTAATTGATTTTGAAGGATATCTCTAAAAATGTCTTAAGATATGTGATAGGAACCAAAAAGTACACTGAAATTTTTGATAATCCAAATAGTAATAATAGTTGTTGGTCATCCTGCCTAAAGGAGAAATCATGATTGTTATAAGAAAAACATAACCCTGAATGATTTTTCTCTTAATAAACCTCTATCTTGTATTGCTGGAATCATCAATTCTAAATATATATACACTATATATATGATTTTCATTTCCAGAAGAAGAAAAATATTGCTTATCTGACAGATTCAAATAGACAGCAGAACAAGAATGACTGTCCTTTACGAGCTGAGTTCAATTTTGTCCCTGAAGCCTACCACTTTGGCAATAATCCAGGAACTTATTTGTTGTTTTCAGCACCCAAAGCATCAGTAGACAGGTAATGGGATTGTTATTTTGTTCTAAATAGAAAGCAGTACCTGAAATTTAAGCGTCAGGTAAAGTCCAAGGTTTTGATCCATTGGATCAAATACACATACATGTATACATGATAATATGCATATGATCTCTCTCTCTCTCTCTTCTTTTTCTTCTCTCTCATACACATGTTGAGTGGATATTTATATGGGAAGGCTGGCAACTAGAACCTATGTTTAGTCTTGTTGCGATACACAATGTGTCTATATGCTGCTACGGGAGCTTATATGTTGTGTTCCTCATTACCTTAAGTATTTTTATTCAGACAAAGTCCTAAAGAACACACAATGTTTAATAGAAGTAATATATAAAAATATGGCATTTGATCATTTCTATGATATTATGGCTTTGACTTTATGATTGCAGTTAAAATCTCTGTTCTTAACCAAGAAACTCTGTAGATAATTTTTAGCAAGCCTTAACCCTGTTTTACAAACAAAAAATCCGAATGCAAGCCAGGTAAAAATTATAGAAGCAGAGCATTAATAGTAACACAATGAGGAGTAAAACACATTCTATTTCTCCCTAGCCTTTTTTTTCTGCCTTCTCTGATTCTTATTTTTTATACATTCAAGATCCCATTTTGCTGTTGATGTTCGTACATCATCGTCTAGGGGAATGGTCTTCTTCATGGGAGATCAGATTGGAAGCAGATATGTTGCTCTTTACCTTTCAAAGGGACGGTATGTTCTTGCAGTTGTCTATGATGGAAAAAAGATAAAAATCAAGAGCAAAGCCAAATACATTGATCGACAGTGGCATACGGTGAGGATTGGTTGCATATGCTTTTTCTAAATATCCGTTAGTTGCTTATTAGAGTATATCAGTGTATCACAATGTCTAGACACTCAAGACCATAAGTCAGCAATGCTTTCACTATTGGGCACAATTGCATTGCATGTCTTTTTGTAAAGTTGTGAGCAGCTTTTTATATGAAAAAGTTTTAATTAAAATTTAAGATTATTTTCCCAAAAAAACAGATTAATCAAAGTCTGTTCATTGCAAGTTTTGATATTGTTTTTCATTGAGGTGCAAATGCTCTTCTAAAAGTGTCTTTTAAGTGTCTGTGAGAATTATGCTGCCAGCCATTATCCTATCTCCAGTTCCTTCTGTCTGTGCAGTATGTTCTAGGCCACCTTTTTATTAAATGCTGTTATCATGTGGCATCGAAGAAACTTCTCTGTTGCAGTCCTGGCTGTCCCTAGAGATAGCTATATCTCCCACACCAGCGGTGGGTTTCAAAACCCGTTGCTACCAGTTCACACGCACGCATGCATAAGCCTCTGCGGATGTACAGAAGTATCCGGGCGGGTGGGTGGAGCCTGCTGCCACCGTTACCAATTCACCTGATCCGGTGCAAACTGGTAGCAACCCACCACTGTCCTATTCTCCAAGGATTCTGGAAGTCTCTTTAAGACTTGGCTTGGTTCCTAGGCCTGGTGTTTGAGGATTTGGAGTACCCTGACAAATATTTCTTATATGTTCCTGATGTGGTTCAGTGTGGGCAGCCATGCTTCTTGGGTTATGTATTTTAAATATTGTAAGCTTCTCAGAGCTTTTTTGGAATCAAGTAGCCTCAAAACCCAATACATAAATAAATGAATAAATAGCTTCTGCTTTCAGTACTGTGAATATTCCACAGTGTGCTGTATAGTATTTTTTTATTTGTTTCTTGTATTTATTTTTAAAATGTTTTTTTTAATCTAAGGTCAATTAAGTATTACTTAATCACCAATTTATATGTCAGTTTAAGATTCTGTTTCTCTCCTGGAAAGGTGGCATTCAGCATTGGTGAAAAGAAAATACGCCTTGTAATTGATGGTTTGAAGACTCACGAAGGAAACCTGCCATCTTCTTATCTTTATTCCCAGATAAATGCATCAATATATCTAGGAGCTATTCCATCATTAAACATTAAGGTAAAAATATAGCAGTTGTCCAATACGAACATAAGTGGTTATGTATACTTTTACCCCAGATAATTGCCAAGGCAGCAAATATCTCTTTTTCTCTTTCAATTCCTTGTTTTTTTTTATAATAAAAGTTGTATTGGTTTTTCAAAATTACAGAATTTAAATAGAAAAGGAATTATTTAGAGGCATAAAATTTGTTAGTACAAGTATTTCACCTTATCATAAAAATTCATAATGGTTTAAGTTGCAAATTTTTGTACAGCAATGAAGGATTAAAGGTTTTGTTTTCTCTAGTTAATAAATCTTTTGATTTCAATTCCTTGTTATTAAGGGAAAGCTAAAGTATAATATTCATGTCATCTTTCCATTTTACTGTCACTGGAATGCCTTCATTTTGCCGGGAATCTACTAATCTTACCCTATAAACTCCATGGGGTGAATATTATTATTCCAAATTATGTTGGGTGTATGTATCTTCAGAATATTCCGGAGAAGAGTTTTGTGGGCTGCCTGAAAAACTTTCAAGTTGGGAGAAAACATGCACATACTTACCAGCAAAACAGTGGTGTCCTGCCTTGCTTGGACAATGTTTTGGAGAATGGTGTCTCATTTTTCAATGAAGGAGGATATATTGTGATTGGTGAGTATAATGGAAGGAGTTATTTATGCTGTTCTAAAATTCTGCATGTATGCGGTCATGTGGTCATCCTACCACATGAAGCACAGCACCATGGACACATAGAAAGGAATCCACAAAGCTTCTCCCTTTTATTAGTTACTCAAAGAATTCTTGTAGGAAGCAGTGTGAAATTGAGTAATACTTTAAATTTTCTTTTGAATGGAACTATTCCTTTTTTAAATTCCAGAAAACACCTTTTTAATAAACATAGAATATACGATTGCATTTAGCATCCGTCCAAGAATTTTCACTGGTATTTTAATCCATGCTGGCAGCAATCAAGAAAACTATTTCACTCTTTACATGGAAGGAGGCACGGTAGGAATGATTTTTGTCTTGTTTCCTCTTCTTTATCTCAAACGTTTCATTGTGGTGTGGACTTGGAGAATGGGAATGATTCTGGCTTTAAGTTCCTGATATGCATTACCATTTGTTACTGAGTCCCCTTTTGGGAGGATCTTATATTTATTTATTATTTATTTTATTTATTTATTTTGTCAACAAGTAACAGTATAAACATAGACATAAACATTTTCTAGCTTTGATTGTCCAGTGTATGACTAGTGTGCCTATTATGTCCTTTGCCTCATCTGATTACAGATTTGAAAGTGGGAAATTGGCATCAAATAAGTCTGACCATCTTTTTATTTTCCACAGAAATTAGGAATTCTTAAATAATGAAATGGTGCAACTTTTGCCTTCTTAGAGGGTAAATTCAAAAAACAATAAAGAGGAAGTGGTAAAAAGTACCCTAGGATTTTTGACAAAACAACATAGAAAATCTTCAAAGTTTGCCTCCCTGAGAAACAAGTATTTTGTAATTAGCTTTGCCCTCCATAGCAGTCCCTTTACTTGAATACCTACAACATGCAGTCATCATGCCAGATAAAGCCACCAGTCCCAAAGAGATGTGGTTTTCATATTCTTTAATTTACAAATTGAGATATTAGACCATGGTACAGAAATCATACAATAGTGTTAAGTCTGGCGTGACCAAAAAAAAGGGAAGACAAAGGGTAGCCTATAAACAATATTTGGATGGAATTATATTGAATGATTACCAGGGATGTGGTGGCTCAGTGGCTAAGATGCTGAGCTTGTTGATCAGAAGGTCGGCAGTTCAGCGGTTCGAATCCCTAGCGCCGCCTAGCGGAATGAGCTCCTGTTACTTGTCCCAAGCTTCTGCCAAGGTTTGTAAAAAAAATGCAAGTAGAAAAATAGCGACCACTTTGGTGTGAAGGTAACAGTGCTCCGTGTGCCTTCGGTATTTATTTATGCCAGCCACATGACCACGGAGACATCTTCGGATAGCACTGGCTCTTCGGCTAAGAAACGGAGATAAACACCACCCCTAGAGCCAGAAACAACTAGCACACATGTGTGGGGGAACCTTTACCTTTATATTGAAAGATTACTGTTGAGTTCTATGGCACAAGAGTAGATGCTTCTGAGATTGGTAAAATCTATCCCTTTCCTGTTAATGGCAGTACTAGTTGATTTACTCTCCAATGAGAGCAAATGTGTGTTATTGTAAGTTGCCAGAGACCAGTAAAATTAGCAGTCCAACCCAGGGAAAACCAGTTGAAAAACCTCAGGTTAGTGAAATGCAGGATTTAAAAAAGTTTTCTCTGGGAATTTTCAGCAGATGGCAACCTTCTTGAAGCATAGCAATCTGAAGAATAACAGTCTGTTTCTACAGGTGCTGATAATATTAGTAAAGCTCAGAAAATCTGACAAAGATGTGTTCCTTGTGTGTATTTTTATATTTAAATGTATTCTTATTGTTGGTAGAAATTGAAAAGGTTTCTCCTCTTCGCAGCTGACTGCCTCTGGAAATAATGGTGCTGGTGAATTTTCTGTGTCAGTCACACCTCAGCAGTCTCTGTGCGATGGACAGTGGCACTCCGTAGCAGGTATGTTGGTGTTTCATTCATTCATTCTTTAGTGAGAGGGCAAAGTGTAAGTCAGTGTGAAAGAACTTCACAAGAGTATGTTCTTTTCCAAGAGACAAATGTAACTCTTCCAAAGTAATCCCTATAGACAACTAGCAGTTTGCCTAAAATTATTTATTCATAACATTTTATGAAAGTTGGCATAATTATTTTGCTGTTTTCCTTATAATGTATTCCTGATAGCTTTCTGACGTATCATTCAAATAATAGAGAAATAAATGACTGTTGTAAATTAAATTCCTATGAAAAAAATGCAAGTGGAAAAGTATCTGATTGAAGACCAAATGACATTGTATGTCATCTAAATATAATATTGGCCTAACATCTATTTTCTCCTTTGAAAATTATCTTTTGGCGAAGGAATATTTTACAATATAGAAGGGAGGAGGGAGAAAGAAGGGAGTGTCAATTTTTTTCTGTTTTAGCCTGCTTTCCTTGAGATTTATTTCTTCTTAATGAGCTTCTTTCTGCAACAGATTCAAGACTCAAGTTTTGCAACATAAAAATATAACCAACTCTATAAGAGTAATTGTAGAGTTGGATAGGCAGGCAGGCAGGCTCACAGTATACATTTTTAAAATAAATAAATAAACACGGAAGAGCAATTTGGAGGTAGATATTAATAGAACATTTAAATATGAGACGTATTTCATGAAGTATAGCATAAGCTTTCCTCTTAGATTTTTTTCATGGTTACTGCATTTGCCTATCACTGAAGGGATTGATTTAGAATTTTATAAAGCAAATTATTTCCAACGACATTGAGAAACAGATCTGAATGAAAAGCATTTATTTATTTATAGATGGATGGATGGATAGCTATTGTTTCAGGTGGGATATGGAACTGATTTATTTATCTGATTTTTATAGTGTCTCAGAAGCAGAATATCATCTATTTACATATAGACACAAACAGAAACTATACTGCTGCACTATCACCTAAGATTTCTACCATCCATGCTCAGCCACTCTATTTTGGAAGAGTTCCAGGTATGAGATTTCTTTGTTTTGAAAGAAAAATAAGTAACTGTGATAATCCTCATTTAAAAACAGCTAAGCTTCTGTCTCATCCATTATGAACTTTCCTCTCTCTGATGATCAAAACAAAATCCGTTGTTAATCGCCTAAATATATATTACCATCATTTTTTAAAATAAACATGTGCAGAGCTGGAGGTCAGAAATAATGAGACCACTCAAGAGCAGGGGTTTTATTATCATTTTGAGAAATTGCCTTGTTCTCAACTAGCTATTTTGCATCAGGAAGGAATATTTTATTGATTCTATTTTCATTTATTTGAAGCAACTGGTAGTGATGTTTGTCAAAAGGAACAATATATTTTGGTGTAGGAGAAGAATGGCTTTATGTCTTATGTTTAGACAATGTAAGAAATTGTGACTAGAAAAATGTGTATATGTTAAACATAAGGTTTTTTAAA
>JANHFP010010089.1:38732-54067 GCA_032468135.1 Calamaria suluensis
AATGCAAGTAGAAAAAATAGGGACCACCTTTGGTGGGAAGGTAACAGCGTTCCATGCGCCTTTGGCATTTAGTCATGGCGGCCACATGACTACGGAGACGTCTTTGGACAGTGCTGGTTCTTCAGCTTTGAAATGGAGATGAGCACCGCCCCCTAGAGCTGGAGATGACTAGCACATATGTACAAGGGAAACCTTTACCTTTAGTAAGCAATTGATGGTAATCTATCCAGGAACAATTTGGACCACTTATGGTGAATTTTGCCAAAATGTACATTTATTCAGTATTTCTGACATGATTTTATTCTATGATTTGTAATAACTGATAATATCTTAAAGGGAAAAAACACTTCAAGATACACTAAAGGAAATAATAACTTCTTTAAAATATGTATTGGTTGTAACCCTACTTATTTGATCATGACTGTATGGTTAATGTGAGTAGTTTGTACTTTCTTGTGTATGTTTAAAATTGCCCCCTCCAAAATAATAATAATAATCATTATTTGGAGCCAAGGCCTCTAAAGTTTAAACTGAATGTCAGAGATCAAACAGGTATCTTGCTCTGTGTTCCAGTCCTTAGTTATACAACAATTACAAGCTGAATTGTTATTCTCCCAAGCTCTCTATTGATCTGTTTCAGGGCCAGCACAAAGCTGTCTTTATTCTTGTGACCTTTAATGCTGTGTATTTTTTTTAAAAAAGGTTAGGAATAGCACTCTTAGGTTCCTATCTTAGGCTGACTTAAAACCTGAAAATTGAATCACGGGGCTCTACATTCTGGGATTGGAGGCTAAAACATATGAAGAATGGTTGCAAGAATTGGGTATGTCTAGTTTAATGAAAGGAAGGACTATGGGAGACATGAAAGCAGTGTTCCAATATCTAAGGGGCTGCCACAAAGAAGAGAGGGTCAAACTAGTATCCAAAGCACCTAAAGGCAGAACAAGAAGCAATGGATGGAAATTAATCAAGGAGAGAATCAGCCTAGAAATAAGGAAAACATCCTGCCAGTTAGAACAATTAATCGGTCAAACCACTTGCCTTTGGAAGTTTTTTGGTGCTGCATTACTGGAGATTTTTATGAAGAGATTGGGCTACTACTTTTCTGAAATGGTATAGGGCCGTGATGAGGAACCTATGGCACGGGTGTTTTTCCAATGTAATCTCCCTCCATCTCCCTCTTCCTCCCCCCTCTATCTTATATTATAGTACACTGGGTAAACATGAAAATATATGCTTGAAAGTACATGCCCTCCATTTATTTGGAAAATAAAACCAGTATCTGATCTGTTTTCCAGGCAGAGAGATTTAGAAAGCAAAAACCAACCAAACAACTTTGTGTATTGGCATCCATCGAGGTACTCTACTTATGGAAAGCCCTTCCAAACTGTTCATTCACCAATCTACAACACATGAGTCAAGGTATACATGTGCAATTTGCTTTGCATACTTTTGCATACAGTCTTTCTTGTACAAGACAATACATTCTCCTGTCCTTTTTTTCAGTCGCTGCTAGCAAGCATTTGTGCCACTTTGCAGCAAGAAGCTGATTTCTTGATTTATTCCTGTACCTTGACCTGATTAATTCTAATGCATAAAGTTTTAAAAAAGAAGTTGATAACTGTAGGTAGTCCTCAGGTTACGACCACTCATTCAGCGGCCATTCAAAGTGAAAATGTCACTGAACAAGAGGGTCAGAAGTTGCTGCCTTTGCAGTCTCACCGTGGTCATGTGATCTCAATTTGGACGCTGGCAGTTACAATGGTTGCAACATTCTGTGGTTACATGATTGCCATTTGCAACCTTCCCTGCCAGCTTCCCACCAGCAAAATCATTAGGGAAGTTGGCAGGAAGTCACAAGGTGCTCCCACTCCTGCCACTTTTTCACCTGTCCTTCCATGCTCTATAGTGTCTGCCTGTTCTTCCCTCTAGAGTGCCTGCTTGCCCACCTTCTATAGTACCCACTCCAGCACCTGCTGGACTACCCACACTCCATTGCAATTGCCTGTGGCCCTGTCCCTCCCCAAACACCATAGCGCCCGGCCATAGCACCTGCCCACCTACTTTTCAGCCTGCTTCCTGAATTTCCCCCTCTTCTTAGGAGTCCTCATTTTATGATCCATATACAGGTAGCCCTTGACTTAACGATCACAATTGAGCCCAGAATTTATGTTGCTAATTAAGAAATTTGTTAAATGAGTTTTGTCCCACTTTATGACTTTTCTTGCCACATTTGTTAAGTGAATCACTGCAGCTGTTGAAATTAAATTGAAAGCTTTTTTAGCAGCCTTTTAAACAGGCCTGTCTTTGCTTGAAGATTTTTGAATCTAGAGAATGGTGGTTGTTGAATGGAAGAATAGTATCAATGTCAAATGTATACTGTCATCATTGCCATTTATTGCTGTCCTTTTCTCCTTCTCAAGCTTGCCAGGAAATTGAGGATTCAATGGTTGTTGGTTTGAAGAACTTACTACTTGGTGCCATACATAAATGCTTAGGAAATGCTGAAGATGCTGTTCAGGTAACTGAGAATAGAGTGAATATATGCTAGTATATTCGAGCATATAAAAAACCAATGATCAGTTAATAAGAAAACATACCAATAATGGTAACAAAACAATTGAAAATTTTGGTATGAGAATATGAAGAGCCAAAGATAGAATACCTTCATCTTATAGGCCAAATTCATGCTGTCAGATCATAACCCATCCCATAGAATTCTTACACTTTCTGTCTGTAAACAATTTCCCATTTCCTCTTTCTCTCTCTTTTGTTTTGCTTGAAGTAAATTCTTTCAAATTAACCCCAATATTACTAAACTATTTTTTTCTCTTTAAAACCTTCTGTCTTCCTTATGACCATCATCCATTCCCAATTCATTCAGAGTCTTCTAGTTTTCCATTGCATCCTTGTCTGCTACTTGTATCACCAGTATTTTGACAGTGTTCAGTTATGCATCACTATGAAAGGTTGGGCTAGAGATGCTGTAGCAGTATTGATCTGATGCTTACAGACTATAGAAGCCTAGATGGGATGAAAGAGGCTGAAGATGAATCCTAATAAGTCTGATTTACTTTCTATTCAATGATCACCATTCTCTCTGCTTTATCAGATGGCAACTTTATAGTAGTAGTCCCCTTGAAAGAGCTGACTTAGATATCTTCTTAAATTTATGACAATTGCTGGATGGGCTATGTAGAAACAGTATCTCTCTTCAGCTTCAGATGTTGAATTAGTTGTGTCCCTATGTAGAATGAAAAGGTCTGGTTGTATAATTTCTGCTCTCATCTGTATCCAGACAGACTACTCCAATGCATTCCACATGGGTTACCTTTCAAGGTTATTCAAAGCTGCCCCAGCCATGTAACATCAGTACTACATGTACTGCCTTGGCTTTCAGTAAGTTTCCAAACACAGCCCAGAATGTTAGTTTTAATCTTCAATGCTCTGGCACTGATGATGTTATCTCGCTTGGGTAGTGAAACTCTGCAAGAAAATAGCCAACCTCAGGAAGCACCCTCACTTTAATGCTGTAAGTGGCTTGACTCCCAAGCAGTGTAAGTTTGCCTTCTCATGGTAAAATTGGCCATTTTGGTGGGGAGAGGGTGGGCTTCAATATGGGGCTAGTTGACGGTCATTGGTGAGGTTTATCATTGGTGGTTCCAGCCTTGTTAAATAACATTTGCCCAGAAAGGAAATTGGTATCAAACCTTGCAGTTTTTCATAAAACAGTGACGATCGAACTATTTTTACAATTCTTATGAGGACTGTTTTCACTTAGGATAAAGAGAATACGTATATGATTGCACTGTATTATTGTTTATTATTTGGGATGTGGCTTTTTAAAATATTTTATTGTAATTTGTTTAGTTGCTTTATTGTAAACCAGGATGAGACTGGAGACGCTGGTGAAACTTATGGTGATTTACAATATTCCTCTTTCTCTCTTATGTACAAATGCTTTCTCACTCAATTGCCGTTAATAAGCATTTCATAAAGCCAAAGCTTAATGGCCACTGAATTTGTTTCCTGATGTGTGAGGTCAACACAGCATATTTAGTAAGGTTTTTTTTTAATTGTTTGAAATCCAGGAGACTAACAAAAATACTTTAAACAGTTTTTGTTCTTTTTTTTTTTTTAGAAAGAATGTGTCAAGTCTTTTCTATTCAGCAGGTTTTACCACTGTCACCTACTATTTATCCATAGCCACTAGCAATTATTTCCCCATCTGGTTTTGATTTGGCTCATTTATAAGTTTGAAATGATAATTGGCAAATGAAGGGATTTTATGACTGGATAACTAATAAACATTTCTGAGTTGAGCGCAAACGTTCATTTTGCTCTTAGAAACAATGGGATATTTTTTCTTTTGCAGTTCTTTCAAAGAGCCCTTAAGGATGAAATCTGTCGCCAGAACAACCTGTATGTTCAACCATATGCTTGCTATGAACTTGGCTGTCTATTATTAGAAAACCCTCAGGTAATGGAGGAGGGAGGGGGGTAATCCGAAAATATATTTTTATTCCAACCCTTTTTTTCTGAAGTTGAAATGATAATTGGTATCTTTGACTGGATTGATAGTCTCTGTTCTTCAGAAATGGGGAACTTGGGCCCATCCAGGTGTTGCTACATTGTGGTTCCCGGAATTATGCCATGCTGCCTGGAGCCACTGAGAAGTATAATTCCAGAATGCAAGTAGTCCTCAATTTTTGACTACAGTTGAACCCCAAAATTTACGTCGTTGAGTGAAAAATTTGTTAAGTACGTTTTGCCCCATTTTACAACTTTTCTTGCCACAATTCACATTTGTTAAGTGAATCACTACATCTGTTAAATTAAACTGATTTCCTTATTGACTTTGCTTGTTAGAAGGCCGCAAAAGGGGATTAGATGACCCTGCCCATGGCAGCTGTCATAAACGCAAGTCAATTGCCAAGCATCCTAATGTAAGTCACATGACCATGGGGATGCTACAGCGGTCTTAGGTGTGAAAAATTGTCATAATTCACTTTTTTCAGTGCCATTTTAACTTGGAACAGTCACTAAATGAACTGTTGTAAGTTAGGGACTCAACTTGTACTTGGAGTGCCACAGGTTTATTCGCACCTTTCTTATATAAGTGTGGTTTGTTGTTGCTTTTGTCCTCCCTTTTTTTCTTTTGCTTGTTCTACCTCACTTTTAAATTATTGTAAGCATTGGCAGCTACAAATGTAGGTAGGATTCTTTCTCTTGCTGTCATGTTTAGGAGGAATAAAGGAATCAAGTTAAACAAGGCTGAGGTAGAGGAAGTCAAGAACTGGGTAAGAAGAACCCGTGTGAGTAAGGGCTACCCTAGGCTAGCATGCCTCTTCTCTTACAATTTCCACACAGAGCATCTTAAGAGTAAGCACCCTTCTCTTTTAAGGCTTTTAAGAAAAGAGTAGCAGAAAATAACGAATTTATTTTTATGACTACAAATGCAGTCTGTATTTTACTTCAAGTAGCTGCACTCATTAGGAAACAGAACAAATTAGTTATCTTCAATATTTTCTAAAATACCTTCTTGAGGTAGCTCATTTATGTGATCATTCATCTTTTTTTTGGCTGGGAATAGTTAGTGTTCAAATGAAAATGATTAAATACCAGTATTTTAAAAAGTGTTCTGAATGATATTTATTATTTATTAGATTATTTTTTTTTAAAAAAAATCACCTTTATTATTTTTTAAGCAACTTAAGGCATCCTCCTTCTTCCTCTCCGTCCGTCCCCCCCTTGCAACAACAACCATGTGAAGTGGATTGGGCTGAGAGAGAGTGACTGGCTCAATATCATGCAACTGGCTTTTATGCCTAAGGCAGGACTAGAATTCCCAGACTCCTGGTTTCCAAGTCAACACTTTAACCACTACACCAAACTGACTTTATGTTACTCACTAAAGGAGCAAGTCAGTTTTATGTAGTTCGTGTTTTCCTAATTAATCTTATTATGATACTTTTATTTCCTATTTCAAGCTAAAATATGGTGGTGTTATTATTTTTGTTTCCTGTTTCTGGAATATGACATGGAAATTTCTAAAATGATATTTGCTTCTTCCTGCAGTCTGTCCCAAGAGGTAAAGTGTTACTGCTTCAGGCAAAGGTAATATTCAGAATGGCTTTAAGTATTTTCTTTACTTATGCTGGGAGTCTCTTTTTCCTTGCAGTATATGAATGAAACACTTATTAATTAGGGTGCATGAAAAAGACATTAATTAGGGTGAAAGAAAAAAACCCTATATTATTTTGTCTTTACTATTGTATTTGCCTTGGGGAATTAGAAAACATGTTTAACTTCCAAAAACGTACAAGTAAAACAATATCTATCTTTAAGTTGTCGTGCCTCTTTTACTGCTGCGGGTTTAATTTTTACCTTTATTTTCTATTACAGGAAGAATTCACAGGGTATGATTTTGAGAACAGGTTGCATGTTCGCATCCACGCAGCATTAGCCTCTCTGCGAGAAGTGGTCCCCCAGTGATGATCAGAAAGCCTCCCGTCTTTTCTTTTTTGACTTTTGCACTCTTAAGGACAAAGCTGTCAGGAAGATCAGCTTTCCTCCAGAAAACCTTCCTGTGCAAGTTTTCCTAAAGCTTCAAAGCCTGGTGATGGAAAAAAAAACATTAACAATCTCAACCATTAAGGACTCAGCCAAAAAGGTTAAGCGACTTTAGGCTCAAACAACTGGTGATTTCTCATGCATATGTCCTTTTTAAATTAGAGGAAGCTAGACATTGTGTTCAAGCCCAGCCACACAGACAGGGGATGGTGCTGGAGAATTCCTTTGAATATTAAAGTCCTTTAGTTCCAATGCTTAGAGATGTCTTTTTTTGTTGTTGTTGTTTTGGTCAAGCTGGAGAACATAGCCTGTGGTTGTACAAAGGAACCAACAATGAGCACACTTTGATTTTCTGTATCAATATTGGCTTGATTTCTATTATTTGTCCCATTTCTGAATAGCTTATCCATACTTTTGTAGAAAGGAACCCTTTTCATGGAAACAATACTAAAAAGTTGTTTCAGTCTGGTTTCGAAATGAATAGTTATATTCAAAAGCCAACTGATAATGGAGCTGGAAATTTGCCTGGTGCATTTACAGCACAACAAACTTGTCCACGGAATTTTTCTTGGTCATTCAGATATATGTAAATAATGAAATCTGCTCCCATATTTATTTTAAATTATGAGAATATATTTAGAAGCTTTATTTTTGAGCCAAATGTTTATTTTTTAAATCCTTAAGCATTGTGTTAAACATTTGATACCTATTTAAGTGGTAGTGTGAATAATTGGTTGTCAGCAAGGGAATTGTGGATCACTCATGTTGCTAAAATGTAGGTTAAATATGAAAAACATGCCTTCTGGCATTTTAAACCTATAGCATCCCTTCTTCTGGTTTTAAAACTTTTAAGGGAATATAACACAGTAAAATTTTATTCAATTTTCTGACTTTTAAAGTTGTCACACATTATTTTAGTGTGTATGTATTTTTAAGGCAAACATTGGTTTATAAAAAACAATTTTTAGCATAATAGCTTTTCCTATTTTTATGGCATTAAATCCTTATTTTCAATTTCTGAAATTTCTCTTTCACAACTCTGGATTCTCACCTGATCTGCTAAATGCTTTATCTTGTTTGTAGTTCACTTGAACAGACAAACTCCAAAGAGCATTAAGAGAAAAAAAAATTACAGTTATATTCACAAGGGCTTTCCTGTTCACTTTCAGCATTGGGTAATGCTGTCATGAGCACACACAGGATAGTTCCTGTCCTGTGTTATGAGCTCAGTGTTTGGATCATCAAATGTGAACTAGAAACATCATGTAACTGCTAAATTGCATAGCTTGTTTCTCGCTACTACTAAATTTGCTGTGCTTTTTTAAAAAAAATACTATATTCTGTGAACAATTAACTTAAAGTTGATTGTCAGATGTTCTTGATTCTATTGCTTTGGTGATATTTTGTTCTAAATATTCAGTTGCCTGTTTTGTATTTCAGTTTACAGACATTGGTGTTTGTAGTCACATTTCAGTGGAAACAAGGTATGATTGTCCATACAATTTGCTCTTTACAAACCAGGAATTATCAGAGAGACTGTGTTCTTCAGTACGGTTTCCATTCTATATCATCATCAGCATTACATCAGAGCTGCTATTTCTTCACCTGATTGTAATCCTGATTCTGGCCTTCTTGGTAGCGTCTCCAGACTTTTGGGACCTGCTCCCTACTGAGAGAGGAGGATTAATGTTATTTGCAGCCTTTAATAAGGCTTTTACATTCAACTGCCTCGTCCCTAACTATTTTAATAGTAGCAATTTATTTATATTTTTATTTGTTTCAGTATTTTTACTCCAGCATTTTGAAATGACTGTAATTGGTTCACAAACACAAAATATCCGAATAAAACAGGATAATTAAATACTGTATAAATTCTAAACCAGTTGTGTAATTCTAAACTAGTCAGGTAAATCAAATCATTAGGATAAAAAACAGATACAAAATTTTAACACAGTTATAACTTTTGTCTTGAAAATAAAGACATCCAAGCAAGCATTTTAAATCCAAAATATCTTGCAAAATCGTCTTCATTAACTTTCTGAAAGATAACAATGCTCCAGGATACTGTGATCCACAAATTTCTGTGGAGACAGAATTTCGCAATGATTGGAGCCATTGAGATAGGCTGTTTAGAGGCCAGAAACAACAATTTAAACTATCTTTTGAAATTAATTTGAAACAATGCAGCACCTGCAAAATTGAAGTTACATGGCTGAAGTAGCTTTCGCTTGTCAGCAGTTTTGTAATAGTTTTCAGGGTAGTCCCAAATAAAGTGCAATGCAGTTATCTCATTCTGAATGGAGGAGGGCACAAGCCATGCAGGTCAAAGCCTTCTGCTCCAAAAAAGGGCCTCAACTGATGCATCAGTCAAAGTGGAACAAAGGCCACGTCTTCTACCTGTGGATCATATTGTGGCTATGAGTTCAAAAGTCATGAACCTGCTTTTTAAAGTGGAATGCAACCCTATCTACAGCCAATAAAATAATCAAGAAAGGACCAGATAGTTTCCAGACTAGCAACACCTTACTCTTATTGGACTTAAGTTTCAGCTTGTTTCAATTGTCAATCCCATATAGACTACGGGCACCATATGAGGATTACCAGGGCATCAATAGTTTGGCCTGAGATTGAGTCTCCACTATGGAATATTAACATACTGATGGTACCTCATCTATTGATTTCATAGACATGTTAAACACAGAGCCAAGAATGGCATGAAGTTAAATTATCAAGGGCTAGCTGATCCTTAGCACTAGTGACGGGAGCTACCCCTACAGAATGAAGTGGACAAACCAAACAATGCAACATATCCCAAATACTAGCAGATGGTCCAGAAGAACAGCATGGAGGGTGTGAATGCTTTTGAGAGATCTGTGGAATCAGGAGAGTTGAACTTTCCGTCTGGGTCTTAACAAAGATCATCTACCAGAGTCCTATACTAATCTCATCCTCATTAAAAGGGAAGATGAGTCTAGGTGGAACTTATGTAATGCAACTTCACTTCCTAATCTCTCAGAATTTTTGATAAATGAATATGTAATCAAAGAAGAGGGAAAGGCTCCTCAGGAGAGCACATCTAGCATTCTCATCTCTCAGTTTCAAGCTTGACTAGTTCCATAGGAGAACTACCTACCAAAAATCCATAAGCAACAACTGAAAACGATACAGTGTTCAGGTAGCCCTTTGTAATCAGTCCTTAGCTTTTCAGATGTCACTCGTGCCAACAGGCAATGTATTGACTGGGAAGTGATCTGATCATTATAAAAGACTATAGCAATATCCTTCATAACCTCAGCCGTCTGCTCTGGGGTGAAGAAAAAAGCAACATATGGACCTAACATTCATCAGTAGCAGTCGGAGGCCAAAGGGTCCTTCAGTCTGGCCTCCTGAGCTCAGGGAAAGGACATGGAAGAAAAAGAGACAGACCAAGTGGACAATCCCCCTTCTCTACAAACAGCTTTTCCTTTTATATTTCCCATTGCTCATCACTGGTAATTTGCCTCACCGTCAGTGGGATTGAGGGCCTAGCACCACCATTCCTCTTTAGAATCTTCCTAACAAGACACTACTCTTTCCTACCTTCCAACACCTGACATGAACCATCTGTCTGACCAAAGACACTCCTGGATTATCCTTAAAAATCCTCACATCCAACTGCAAAGCGAATCTCGCAACCCTGAAGAAACTTGAAGCTGCCAGGTATGAACAACAGTTCACTCTCCCTACTTAATTCATCCAAAGTTTACTTGCCTCCAATAATTGCTTGTCCCAAAAGTTCCTTACTCAGATATAGCATATTCTAGTCAGAATGCTAAACATTCCTCATATTTTTGGACAGTCAAGTTTAATCAGCATTTCAAATCTGGTTTTAGCAGCAGTCTTATCTACATATTTATGAGACCCAAGGGGCTTTTGAGTGCCCAAATGCAGCCATCCTACATTTGGAAACCTAGGTATCTAAAATAAGAAAAATACATTTGATGACAAGAATATAGGATGGGGGAAGTTGTGTAATTCTGAAAATAGTTTTGATCAGCTCCATTTTATGGATATATAATATCTCTGCATTTTTTTTCTTGCAATAGTTTCTTATTGGCACAAGCAATTTTTTTCAACATGCAGTCTTTTACAAAACAAAAAGCTAAATTGAAAGAGGCCCTCGTTATAGAGTCATAACAAAATTTCTTAAATGACTTGTGATTATGTGCCAGCAGGGGTGTTTGCAGACTATGGTGAAAATATTCAAGGTGGCAGCCACAGTGGTGTGATCAAAGATCCACTTGTTTTGATAGGTGCTGGATGTGAATAAAAATAGGTGAAATTTTGACTGCAGCATCATAGTTGCCCTTTTTGATTTATTTTTTAAAACCATATGGTGCAAATACACCCCTGCATTGCCAGGAAATGTGTGAACAAGATAAATTTGCAAAACATGTATACTCTGATTTTGGAGCCAATGGCTGGTTCCTTCAAAAACCACAGTTTTATAGAGCCAGTCTTATCTGGCCATGGATATGCTTCTGTCACCATGTCTGTTCTGAGATGCATTAATCTTGCAAGCAAAATGGCTGTGTGGTGTATAAACAGTAGCTTTCTGCTCCATCCACCCATGTATTCCCACTTCTACTATTGCTTTCCATATATATACCTTCTAGAAGAAATCTCTTGTAAACATGAAAGGTATTTTTATATTAGATTATGCTGGTGATGAGAACAGTTGTAACTATTTTATGTAATCAGAATGTTTTTATACTTTATAGCTCGGAGGCATGATCTAATGGCAATAATAGACTAAGCATCTCATAGGTTAATATATATTTTAAGAGTTTTACCAAGGCAGATATATTTTTGTTGTTGATACTTTTTACTGCATCGGTGAATAACTTGAAGTTTTACATGTCACTTTAGATTGTTTGCTATAATACACTATAAGTCTCATTTATTTAACATTTTTTAAAAAATATTTCTGCTTAGTTAAATTAAAATTTGATATTTTCCTGTTTCAATGTCTTGGAACTAGGATGAGTATCATGGTTGTCTTCTGATGTTGTTGTCCTCTAACTCCCATCAGCCGTAGCTAAGAAGGATAATTGTCAGGGATAATGGGAGTTGCAGTTGAAAAAAAACAATGAGAGGGCCACTCTGCCCTATAACCAGGTAGTTTTCTGATTTCAAGTTATTGCATGTTTTTCAGGGATTAAATATTTATGAAGGAGAATCCTTACTTAGGGCACCAATTAATGTTGCACAGAAGAAGCATAGAATGTATCTTAATACTGTAATAATCCTAGTTTAAAGCAGCAGAAGCGGCTATTTTCAGAATAGAGGGAAAACAGAGAGAATATATGGAAAATATATGCTTTTCCTGATACTTTTTTCCCCACAGGAAACTATTTGAGCATGGTAAAGACTCTTCTCCTGAGTTATTGGTAAGAAAACAGCAGGTGAAGAGATCTGGATATGGGGAAAATCTCTCTCCCTCCCTCCCTCTCCCTCTCACACACTGATAACATATAAATCTCAATTCTTCAGGACACTGAGCAGACCCAAATTACTTGGTTTTCTGTTGAAATGGTAAACGTATGCCTAGCTGTGTAACTTGAATTCACATGTACGGGATTTGTGAGATTGGATTATTCTTCTAGGTAGAAAATTATTTCACTATAAATAGTTTCTAACAATAGGATTCTTCCTAGTTTTTTATGTACAAGGCAGGCACCAACTGATCATTTCCCTGAGAATTAAACCAAGCTTCTAGACCAGCTACCTGTCCATCATGTTATGGATCTCTATGTTTAGTAGATATATTACGTATGCTATATTCCATAGAATTTACGGTACATATGATTATCACAGTTTAAATACATGTGGTATCAATTCAGAATAGCTCATTTATTTAAATTGTTGTTTTTTTAAAATATACAGTTATTACCTTTTTCCTCTAATCAACATCGAGAATGATATAGGAAATCCAGGCTACTTTAATATACACATGCTGTTTTCAGTTGGTATTCTGCAATACACTTGGGTACTGGATACTCAGTTCAAAGTTTCAGCTGTGATTTGGACAAGAGTATTTTATACTTTGTTTGCTTCCCATGCAGAATCTGTATTTTTAATGTAGTTTTTATGTTTCCATTTTTTTTCTGGTGCAGACGTGGTTCTGCCATTTTCAATATTATATTTATTATTCTCTACATTTGTTCTTAAATAAAATCTGTAAGAACTTCCTCTGACTTAGCCTCTCAGTTTTTAACTATAATGCCAAGAAATGTATTTTGCTTCCTGCATGTTAGTAGAACGGAAAGCAGTTGTGTTTCTTTCAAAATGAAATGTTACCTTCATGCTCTAACACCATAAACAAAAGGCAATAGGGAAAAGGTCCTTAAATGTTAATATTACATAAGAAATATTATTTTGAGGACAAAAGGTATGTTGCATCTATTTATTTTATTTATTAAATGTATAAGGACACTCACCTCCTGTAATAATAAAACAGTTTAAAACTGAAACTCTAACAGAACCATATAATGTATCCCAGGAAAAGGCTGGGGTTTAAGAGCTCTTTTAACTATGGCCAGGGTATTGGCCAAACAGGCCAAACAAATCCTTGTAGAAATGTTCCTGAGGACAGGTACTGCAACAGAGAAGATATACTTCCTGGATCCCACTATTAACATTATTTACATGATAGGTGTGATTACCCAACTCAAAGCAATTTACAAACAAAAAAACGGAATGTAAAAACAGTCTTTATTACCAACAAACTCAAATGCCTTCTCTTTTTTTCAAAGTTGGCTTATTTCCCGAAAGCAAGGTAGCTAATTGCCAAGACAAACTCTGGCTGCAATCCAAACGTAATTACTGAGCTTATCACAAGCAAACTTGTTAGTTTAAAGTTCTGCCTCAGTCAATCTTTCTCTCTCAGAGCTTAAACAAAGCAGCTGGTACGTTGGAACACTTGCTGACCGAATGGCCATGCTGTAAGTCTTCCTATATACACAAATGTACACATCGCCTAACTCCAGAACTCCTACAGTTATATAGTAAATAAAATATCCTACAGCAAATCAGAACCCCATTAAAAACAACAAAAGAAGCTGTGATAGACTTGGTTTCTATCTGGATAAGGGGCCTCCCAGGGCTTAGGATACATTGGGAAGTTGGGAAGATCAACCTGGAAGAAGGCAATGCCTCCTCTGAGAAAACTGCATGGACATATCCATGAGGACGCCAGGAGTAGAGCCTGACTTGAAGGAAACTTTAGTGAAAAAAATTACACGCAGGTGAATGTAAGCAGAAGTGTAAGCAATGAATGGGGGGGCCAAAGATCAGGGAAGTTCTGTCATTTGCAATTATTCCTCATTTTTAATTTGAGACATATTTCCCAATGTTTAAATGTGTTCTACTACCTTAAGAAGCACATCCTTAGCATTTGCTGAGAATGAGATAATACAGCCTTCAGGTACTGATTATTAAGTCCAAACCTATAGCCAGGCCCACCAGTAATATAGGGCATCTCTTTACACTAAACAATCACCTCTTATTTAACTGAAATCTCACCTCACTAATCCCTTTGTTGCCTTTCCCTGAACCCGAGATTTTCCGCTCCTTCAGTGTCTTCATCAGAGAAGAGAAAAGAATAATTGTATTAATAACGCTGAAAGGGAACAAAGATCAGATCAGATCAAACCAAATCACCGTATTGCTAAAAGTTTTCTCCAACCTATTGCCTTCCAAATACATCACTTCAGCAGGTTATCTTTTCAAAGAAACACTTATCATTCTATTCAGTTGTACAGACCAAAGAGCCCATTAACAAAACAAACCTAGTTTTTTATGACTGTGACCCCTTATAAAATAGTTCTAAAAAAAATATTGGGCACCTTGTTTGCACAAGGTTTGCACAGCAGCTTTCTCTTGTTCATTCAAGCATGCTGATCTTTTTAGTCTTCCATGAAAGCTTGAAAAAAAACCACCATGCAGCTGCTTTCAAATAAATGAATTATTGATGCTGGACATTTTTAATGCAATTTTTGAAGTAAAGGGGTCTTTCTTACAGACCAACATAAATGTCTCAAAAAAGAGGTCTGTACTTTAATGAACAGCAGAAAGCTGATGTGAGATCAGAGGCATGTCTTCCAAATCATTTTCCCCACCAATTTCAGCTCCTCCTCAACTTCCATGCTGAATGCTCAAGTTGGCTTTAAAGGGTTATTTAAATAAAAGGCTGAAGCACAACACCATTGATTGATGCAATGGAGAGAACAAATATTCCCTGGGGTTATTTTATGCTCCTGACTCAGAATTGTATCACATCATTCATTGTCTTAACGTTTTTTTAGAAGAGCGGATGTAGATTATTTGGGGCTTTGATGTACAATGCCACTTTGTTGTGACAGTGCCCAAATATTGGAACAACTTACTTCCTGAAAGAGTTAAAACACTGGAGTTTTAATGACTAGATAAAGAATAGGTCAAACTTTTAGCCACCTGAACTCCCTAATACATTTTGTGTGTTTGGCAAGGGGCCAGAAGCAGTGGATGCAAGACAGGTGGTTGCCTTGGGGCTCAGATGTCACAAAGGGCTCCTCCTCACCCAATACTTTTAGAATAGAATAACAGAGTTGGAAGGGACCTTGGAGGTCTTCTAGTCCAACCCTCTGCCCAGGCAGGAAACCCTAAACCACTTCAGACAAATTGTTATCCAATATCTTCTTAAAAACTTCCAGTGTTGGAGCATTCACAACTTCTGGAGGCAA
>JANHFP010010089.1:83024-102166 GCA_032468135.1 Calamaria suluensis
AAGCTCACGCCTACTGCTTCAGTGACTCCATCCAGCCACCTCGTTCTCTGTCGTCCCCTTCTTCTTTGGCCCTCAATATTCCCCAGCATTATATTCTTCCCCAGTGAGTACTTCCTTCTCATTAGGTGGCCAAAGTATTTCAATTTCATCTTCAGGACAGGAGCAGTCAGGGTTGATCTCCTCTAGGACTGACTGGTTGGATCGCCTTGCAGTCCAAGGGATTTGCAGGAGTCTTCTCCAGCACCATAGTTCAAGGGCCTTTCATTAAGAAGGACTAACATCAAGTGGAGGCTAATTAATGTCAAGTCATTCCTATGGCCAGCAGAAAAAGGGAGTGGACTGGCCATCAACTGGCTTCTGAAGAAGCCAGAGAAAAATAACTCCCTTCTTTGGCAGACAACTCAGAAATCAAGAGCAGATGAGGACTTTAGAAACCTGAAACTTGTGACTGATTTCTTCATTTTTCCTGCCCTCATAGGCATGCCCTAGAAAGCATATTTACTTCAATAAATTAGATAGCTGGTATGCTCTAACTCCCAAGGTTTACACTGCCCAAAACATGTTATATTAAAGTACTGCAAAATTCTAGTGGGATATAATTGCCTAATCTGATATAATGCAATTGAAAATAACCAATACAGGTTTGTAAATTTCAGCAGGTATTTTGGCATTCTTTTCTCCTACTTGAATTTTTTGTTTCTCAATTCTTTTCTTGCTTTCTAAAACTTTTTATTCTGCAGGTCCCAAACTAGAAATACCTGTCCGGCCTCATTTGTTTTTGAAGTGTTCAGTTCCTACCAGGTTTTAAGAAACAGCTTAAAACACCTTTGCTTCAATTAAATTTAATGTATGCTAGTATTGGCTTTTTACTTTTTCCGATAGCAGAGCCATATTTATAAATAATTTAGCATAGCACTCAGACCCATTAAAATGTTACTAAACAAACACCAGCGCCTCAAATTCCAAGTACATTGGTTACTCTTTTGTTCATGGACCTTTATGTAATGTGGTGAAAAATTTGGTGTCATACAGCTTATAGAAGAGTTGGATATCTTTTTCTAATTACTCATTCATAAAAAGTCATATATACATCACTAGACAATGTTTAATACTTCCCTTTCTCAAATAACCAATTCACAAGACAAATTATTGCAACTGAGAATTTCAAAAATAGTTTGATACAAGCCATAAGCCAAAAACATAAATTGTATGTTGCTTTATAGACCAGTGCCTTAACCACTAGACCAAGTTGGGGTTTTTCTGCATTTTTCAATGAACCCTGTAGTGGATATAATCTGGGACATTTAGAGTACTGCAATCTCCTATCTTAAAAAAGAACAAAGGAAAAAAAAACCTCACAACTTTTAATGATAAACTATCTTGCAATAAATAACAAGGCAAAAGCAAATAACATTACAAATGTAATTGAAATAAAGCCATTGCCTATTGTGAAATATTTCCAAGAGTTTCTAAATTTATACTTAATAGGTATTAAGCAAGCCATTCAAGCCACTTGAATGACTATCTGAAGTTTATTAATGTGAATACTAGCATTCCTCTTACCTTTTTTATCTGTTGTCGTCTTCCGTTTTTATTTTAATTTTATCTGAATAATTTAATAGAAAAAATATAAGCCAAGTTCCATATCTGTTGTCTATCCTGTCTTGTCCTGTCCTATCTATCTACCTACCTATCTAATCTGTTTATATTTAACTCTATGCTCAAACATTTTCTTCCTGGCTACTATGTCAAAAAGTCATCCATTCACCCATTAATTACAATATTGGCATCAAATTAGCTGGCTTTCATGAGGAATTCCAAACTAATGTGAAGTACATCTAAAGTGGAAAGTAGTCTGATGTTGATTCTCAAGTGAGAGGGAACTGTGATAATGAAATCTCTAATGATTATCTGAATTGGCCTGTGGTGTATGATAGTTGTTGGAATCCAGAGAAGAAAACTTTTAACATATTTTGACCTTTTTGAGAAAGTATGGAGTTAATGGAATAATTTTCAAAATCATGCATATCTTCCAACAAATAGTTCTGAACAGAATACTTATTCTTTCAATATTTAAAGAGAAATTACTGTTTCTATTCTATTTTTAGTATTAATTATACCTGTTTATTGTTTTTCTTCTCTTCTGTGTTTTTCTTGTCATTCTTTTTGTAAGCTTCAAATGTAGTAATATCGACACTGTACAAACACTCAGTCCATTTTCCGTAGAGTGCACAAAGTTTCTTTTTGCTGTCAAACCCCCCCAAAACAATTAATTTTAGAAACATTAATGTTTTGGATTAGCTAGGTTCCTATTTTGTACCAGTTACACAAAGCAGAAGCTACAGAATGTTCTCAATACTGTATTTGAACCACATTATCAAACAATTTACACTAAAATATTTATTTCTCCCCCACATATTTTAGTAATACATGGTTTAATTTACCTTTTATCTTGAATATGGCCTTCAACTTTGTGTAGTTCTTTTCCAAAGAGGCCACAGGGCTTGAAGTTTAGCATGCATTTTTCACCAGTTCTATGAAATAAATATAAAACCTCTTAAATGTACTACATTATCCTTGAAGTATACTACTAATGGAACTTTTAAAAAATAAAGAAAAAAGACCCCTACTCCCATGTTCAGCATGGATATAGGTTTTCTAACCTACTATTGGTTACTATTTCCTTACAGTGACAACTTTACTTGTTGTTTTTTGCTTCCTTGCAATTAAAGTAGTTAATAGTAGTAAAGTAGTTAATAGTAGTAATTAATGTTTAACATGAAGCAAATTTACTGTAATTGTCAAACCAAATAGTAAATTTCCAACCTACTTGTGATTGGTTATTTCCATATTTCCATATTGCTCAATCCAAAGTTTGCCCACAATAATATTATGTACACAGCACGTAGGATTTGTCCATGTATATGCCTCATTGTGTCTGAAAAGGAAAATAATAAAAGCAATTAAGATTCATACAAGGTTTTAAAATGACCATACAATCTTAAAAAGTACACAAATCAAGATATTAATTTATTCTTTCCCATTAGCAATATTAGAGCAAATGTGATACTATCAGTCACACACAAATGTTTGCTTTATGTTTCCCATAGCACAGATAATCCAGGGAAAAAAGATGTACTGATAGAAAGGAGGGTTTTTTTCCTAATTCCTAAAACATGGCAATTTCAGAATAGTTCAGTTATTTTCAAGCTAAGAACATTACTCTTTGTAGTTTCCTGCTTGTCAAATATAGATTATTAAGGTAAATTTACTATAAGTCACATAAAAAGTGATTTTAATAAAACAGTCACATATATTTTACTATTATTTGTGTTCACACAATGGATTAAATTTCATCCATTCTATGTCTGCACTGCTTGCAATTTCTACTTTAGCCCAAGATTAACACTGACCAACTTACTCAAGAAGCTTTAGAGTTATTATTCCCTTTGGTTCTGCTTCAACACTCTTTCCCCAAAACTTGAGTTTAGGATAAATGGAACCATGAAATATGAAGTCATTATTCAGTCCTTCAGCATAAAAAGCACTGATTGGTGGGTGATGACTAACTTGTTCCGAGATGAGTCTAAATCCAAGATCCTCTCTATGCAGTAAAACAAAGTGATAATTAGCAATGTTTAGCTACAAAATGGGGTAAAACACAAACATTTCCATATCAATTTTTATCACACAAAAATCAAAATGTTAATTATTACTGGAATATTTGAGGGCAAGCTATGTTTTCTTATTATACCAATTGTACTGAACTACACAGAAAACACATGAAAGATAATTTTCAAATTAAGACTTTAATTCAGCTACTAAGTAGGGAGCCAATAGTTTAACACTGCATATTATTCAGAGGGCTAATTTTGTCTTTTCACTTCATGGTCAAGAAAGAATACCCGGAACAGTTTGATAATGCATTTATTACCTGACAAGTTCATATGTCTCTCCAAGTAATGGATTGAATGGCTTTCCTGTACGTTCCCACTGAGATGCTACAGCAGAGACAGCAAAAGCAGCTACACACTGTTGAAAAAGCAACTTTACAGTATAAGTTATTTCTTTTGACTTTGACTAGAAAAATATTATTTAATCTGCAGCTTTTGAAGCATTAATTCTTTGAAGCATTAACTTGCTTAAAGCTAAACTGTAGGTTGGATATTCAGTAGCTTCACTTTTATAATATCATTGTAAAGATCCCATTATATTTTATTTCTTCAAATAGCCTTCACTTAAATTCATAAGATTTTCTAGAAATAAACAACCCAATTATTTTTCAACTCTTGAGACAGAAGTACCTTCATTCTTTCAACTGGATCAGAAAGCAAGCTGGCTTTATGAATTAAGTATGTATGCTCCATGTACTCTGTCAGTCGCTGTAGGAAACTCAGAGGCTCATTAAAAATTACTGGCATAGTGATCTTGGACAGCTCCTAGAAGCAATTTAAAAGCAATATTACAAAGTGTATACAAATGTTTATATAACTATCTCTGAATAGTTTCAGTTTACCATGAAAACCAAGTTGGACTATTAGAAAAAGAAGTAAACATGAACCTAGATATAAATTTATACTACTAATTTAAGGAACAGCCAATATGGCTTGAAGAGTATCATATTCAAATTCTTTTCTCTAAAGAACTGTATATCCTTACTGAATCTGAAGATTGTGATTCTGGACCACTGTACTTTCAATCTGACCTCTTTCACAGGGTTGTTGGAATGATAAAATGGATAAGCAAGAGAAGAACTATACATATCATGAAGGCAGGATAATGTATACACTATATTGTAAAACCAAAGTTACACAAGAATGGAAAGATAAAGCCCTTATTAGTAGTCTCTTCTTTACAGTGTCTAACAACTACCTGAGCCAATTATTTAGGGCTCTTCAATATGCATTAGTGCAAAGAGTCAATATTGACTAGATGACTTCACTTGTGAAGTACAGTACCCAATTAATAGGCACTATATATATTTAAAAATCCAAAATATTCTTATATTAACATGTAGGATATTTAACATATTCAAACCACTTCCTGGCTGGCAGTACAGATCTACAAGTTTCTTAGTGATCTTGCCTGAAGCTAATAGAAAATGGGAGAAAGTATACAACTGACCATAATCTCACTCCATCTTTGCAGGAAAACACTACAGTGCCTGGTGGGTATATTAACTTTCTGAAAAAAATTCCTCTCCTTAGATCTCTTTATACTGCCAATCAGTTTTCCTAAGTTTAAGTGTGGTGAAAATAAAACACTGCAAATTTTATAAATGAGTAGGATTTGACAATGTGGTGGAATGGGCTAGAAGCACTCTTTAATGCATTCTATAGGGATAAAAATTGCATAATAATTTATTTCAGAAATGCTGTGATTAAAATGTAATGAAACCATAAATACAAATTTATAATTAAAATAAGGCTGTGTTAAAATCATATTTACCTACCATTCCAATGCACTTTCTCAAGATGCTCCAAATACTGAAGTCATTTCTTGAAAACATTGGAGAGGGCAAGCTTGTCCTAGATTGAAGTGGAAGCAAGAAAGCTACTTAATATGCTACCACATGAATTACACAGAATATACTTTATACTATTTAAAATAAATCCTGAACACTGGTCTATGTACCTTAAAACTAGAAGCCAGGTTTTAACAACCCCTTTTCTTCCACCTACTCACTCATGAGGAATAAATTCTCAAACCAGAGCTATGCATCCCATTATAAAATCTCCAACTGCTTTGCGTGAAGCAAAAACACACATTTGGTTTTGAGACAAGTACAAATAACGGATTTGATGTGAGCCTTAATATATATTGGAGCACTGGAGACTCCTTCATCTTCCTTATGCACATATCAATTCCCAGCATTTTCAGTCTCTTGTGCTAACTAGAATTCTAGAAACTGGTTTTCACTATGGGAAGTGGTTCAAGTTTAATTACTTGCTTATAACAATTTCTATCCCACTCAGCTCCTAGTAGTCCAGATTGTTTTAGACATAAAAATATTCTAAAAACTTGTAAATTACAGATAACAGGTTTTTTTGTACTATTGGAGCCTTCCATGAATGAGTGAGCACATGGTTAAATAACAACCTTTTGGCTCCCCATGCCCCAATTTTGGGGATTTGGGGTAGGTTATTAAGGGCTTAAACTAAATGTTTTATAAAGTCTGAGCTTCTTCAAAGCACTAAAACAGTTCACCCCACACAATTTTAGAATTCAGCCTCTGACATTGTATGCAAAGCTTTATGGAACACTCCCCAAAAAGAAAACTGCCCATTCCTGAAGTATAACTGAGGATCACAGAGACCTATCTGAGCTTAATGTTGGCTTCTCCAATGTGGTTATAATTTACTGAAATGTAGGATTGGGAAACTCTGTTAAATTCTTTGCAATCAAATCCTTTCAGTGGTATTTATTCATAGTTAACATTATTAACAGTTAATAATAAGAACTGAATTATATTATCAGAAAAACTAATTAGCTAGGGAACACTCACTGCTGGGAAAAATAGTTCTGGATAGCCATCTCTGTGTCCCAAATTGAGGACTACATATATACACAATGCTTTTTCCATACATGTAAGTTTATAAAATCTCCAAAACTAATCTGAAATTGTACAAAAAACAAGGAAACTCATGGTCACTGTTCAATTGTTTCTTGCAAGAGTCACTCCAGAATACAGATGAGTTTTGCAGCATAACTTGTCATGCCCCTGCAAGATAACTGTGACCTTCCCCAGTTATAGCTTGAAGCAGAGAAGCCCAGAAAACTGGTTTCATAGAGCCCATAATGGTCAGAAAAAATGAACATGCATATTATGCAGGCTGTAAAAGTTCTTTATGCGTCTAACTCATCTTTAGAGAAGCTTCCTTTTTACTTGTTTATACTGACTGACCTGAACCCAAATGCCTTCAACTTTTTGCAAATCAGGAAACACTGGTTTTTGTCATCACTAGAACTTCAAAAACCCATCACCATATTAAAAAAGATTAGTTTTTAATCATGTACATCATTGTACTCCTATTTTCAAATGTTTCATTCATTCTTTAGAGAGACAGAACCACTATGAAACTAACTTTCCAAGCAAAATTTATTTATTTAATTTATATGCTGCCCATCTCGCCGATAGGGTAACTTGAGGTGGATTACAGAACATAAAAAGATAAATAGAAAAGCAATTAAAAATTTAAAACTATGCATATTAAAATTTTAAAACAATGCAATTGAAGCAGACAAGAATTTGGCCATAATCCCTTATGATACAGAAGAATAAATTTGCAGAACTAATCTCCAAAACACATTAAATACCAAAATCACAGGATCATAGAGTGGGAAGGGAGCTTAGTTTTCTAGTCCAACCTTCTGCTGAGGAATAAATACTGAATGTCAAGAAAAACAAATTATAAAAGCAATATTCCATAAGCCAAGCATTCAGAGTATATTAAAATAGAAGATAATGTTGAGGAGCATGTAGTTTTATTACTATGTATAGGAAGAAATGTCTCTAAAGGATAATTTATTCTATTTTTTAGCTATTTGACTTGACAAATTGTAAATACTATATTAATTAAGGTCACATAAATGAATTGCCTTCATATAATTCAACTGATGTTTTGTGCGTTGGCATATCACAGGAGAAATGCACTGTTACTCTGGTTGAGTAATCAATCAATTTTTAATCCCAGCCATTTTGGAGACATATCAAACTAGCCTGATGCCTACCCTGTTTTCCCCAAAATAAGACATCCCCTAATAACAAGCCCAATTGGGCTTTTGGGAGCATGACAATAAGGAAGAGCACTTATTTCAGGGTTCAAAAAATATAAGAAAGGGTCTTATTTTTGGGGAAACACGGTACTTTAAATAAAGTATTGTCTAAGCCGCAATTACTCCTGATCTTGGAAGGGACCACATTTTTACACACATTCTTTAAATTCCAGAATGGCATGCAAACAGTCAAATCTCCCATGTCAAATAAGTCAGGAGGGCAGAAGTAGAAAATATTTTCTATCACCTCTTTTAGAACTTCCACGATTATCTAAAACAGAACTATAATGATTTGTCCCCCCAAATTTTCATTTTTTTGTCAAACCCTCCAATGTTATTTTTCTAGGCTTCGCAGCTGAGGCTAAGGAAAGCTTCAGAAAAATAGTAACCTTTAATTCCCCTTGCTCCTTCAATTGCTTTTGTCTCTTGTACGGTCCAGTAGAAAACCTCCTTAATCCCACTGACCCACTCCTAATATTTTTACAAAAAGTAATTCCCAAGACTTCCTCCTTAAGTTCAATACAATTCAGCTAGCTCCAACCTTCAGCAAATGTCCTCCTTTGGTTGGTTTTTGTTCAATTACTAAAATGATCCTACTCACATTTTCCTAGCAACACTATTGAGGAATCAAAACAAACAACAGCTTACACTGACACCTCTATCCTAGATGAGCCCTAGGATCATTCTCAAACTCTATTCATTTCCTGCCTGCATGCTTCATTGCAGATGATGCATGTTCAAATTTTCATGATGTCATGTTTTGCATTGAGTAGCATAGGAGAAGCCAAGATGTCAGAAGGAAAAAGGAAATGTGATGGAAAATGTAGGAAGAAGAGTTAGTTCCTGCAACCCTTAATTAGCAAAACTGTTACAACTGTATTAGAATGAATAAAGAAAGAAACAAGATCATTCCAAAAGTGAAGACAGAATTGATCAGTGAATGGTCACTTTTAAGACTGCATACAAATATAGAAATGGGTTTTGGCATAATTTAATTACGGGTTCCTAGGCATTATCATTCAAAAGAAAAAAAGTGTTTTTTGTATTATATACCACATAAACTACACGTACAAGGCAGTCCTTTGTTACATCTGTGTAATTTGTGTCCAATCAAACTTTGAGAATTTGACAGACACTGAAAAACCTTTGTGATGTTTAGCCCTTGAAAAACATAAACAGCTCCAGGCTATGTAGGTAGAAGTCATAAAACCTATATTTAAACTGTGTTGTATCTTCTTATGAAAACATCTTTCCCTTCTATTTAGAGGTTCTATCTTGAAAGAGTCTGTTAACTAATTTACAAATATTATATCTGTGAAAAAAACAGTGGTCCTTTCACAGGATTGACCTGCATCCAGTAAACATTTTGATCTACTTGAAGACAGACAGGAAGTCCTTTTTATAGGACAAGTCCTTGATCCAGGGTATCTGAAAGAAAATTCACAAGTGAGAGAAATGTTCTCCATTTCAGAAATAAACTGCATAAAGATCATCAGAAAGAAAATTCCTTGCATTTATTTCGAACTGTGGACCAGCAAAAAGTATCTCTCATTCCTAGGTTCAGGTTTTTAATGTTCCTTATTATTGTGATGTATAGGACAGTACTTTACAGTTGGATCTTTTCTTCTTCACTTCACTATTAGAATGCATGAGAAGATATTATGAAAGGAGCAACATACTAACAAAATAAATTATTTATTCATTTTTAGCTGATAAAACAGCTTTTATTTTGTATTACTTGATTATATCTGACTAGTACCAAAACAAATTTTGAACTAAAGGTAGTTTGCTAAACCAGAAACCGTGCATTTAAGGTGGCAGAATATAAAATGTTTTAACTTTTAATGCCTGTTTTAATGTTTTTAACCTTATAGTTGTTTTATATTGCTAATTATGACTTTGTAAACTTGCCCAGATTTGCTTGATAGTGAGGTGGATGGCATATAAATTTAATAAACAAACAAATAAATAAATAAAAGATAAGATTATGTCTTTAATTTTAGGATACATTTTTCACGATTAGTTTAGAGAAGACAAACTACTACAAAACTATGTTTGCTTTCGCAATACAGCAAAGAACACACATGACTTTAGTATCACGACCTAGAAAAGGGACATGCTTCAGAAGTGCTTCAAACTTAATTATTCCAAATATTCATGGCAGTTCCCCATAACTGTTTTCAAACCATTAAAAATAAGAATTGTGATAAAAATATTTCAAATTGGCTAGAATGTTTTGGCAAGCTAAATAACATGTTTAGACTATACTCAATTGAGCAGCTCAATTTGAACAAAAAGATGGAATATATAAAAAAGCAAGGGAATGTTAAATTGCTAGTTCCCATGAAAACTAAGCAAAAAACATTTAGTTAAGTTGGTTTACAACTTAATGGTCACAGAACTACAAGACTCTTGATAAGAGAGTCCAATGGCAGGATATAAATAAAATAAATCAATAAAATAAAATAAACAGCAATGTATCAGGCATAAATTCAAAATCCGGTTTTCTTTCCCTCTTTATATAATCACATTTGAGTGTTATTCTCACAAAAATGGGCCTCATCTTTTTATAGTAAAGGGCCACCTTCATGTTTGGAAGGAGCTCAGAGCCACGGAGGGTGGGCATTGGGTATGGGACTGTACTACTGCAAATGGCTGGAAACCATTTTGTTGTTTTCATAGTTTTGGGGAAAGTTGTAGAGTTGTGTACTTGTTTCCTTAAACTATTTCAAGATCATTTCATGGCTTACACTAAAGTTTTCATGCACTTTCTGCCTCAAAATTGTAGTGACTCATATCACCAGCCACTGGAGTCAAAGGGAATCCTGGGTGTGACAGGAAAAGGGATCCAGATACCTCAGATATTTTGGGATGAAAGGCTCATTAATATGGGAAACAGAAGTATTATTGTTTTTTTATTATTATTACTGAACAGAATCTACTACAAAATGTTGTAATATAGTGTTTTCAAACAAGTTGGTACCTGGTTATGTTTTTCAGGATATTCTTTTTAATTCCTTTTATTTTTCTTCTTCAACTGTCAAAATTTGTGGCCATTGTTTAGCTGCTTTTTTTCCCTTTTCTGCCAACTTTGGAAATCTTCATTTCTTCTGTTTGACTCATGCTCTTCGGGACTCAAAGGTAATGCTACTCAGAGAATAAACTTAGTACATAGACATGCAAAAAAGGCAAACTTCTGGTCTGGATCAAAATTAGGAATTTTGAAAGAAAATTCCTTTTGGAAATAGTAAAGTTGGTAAGACAATGTTTCCCATCAAATGGAAAGTATTGATTTTGTTCCTCAGGGTGGATGCAGAGCAGTAGCCATCAACGTTGGAACCATTAAATTTGTTTGGTTTGTTAAGCAATCTGACTTGCTCAGCAAATCCTTAGTGACAAATCCTGACTTTGAATGATAACCATTAAAAGTTATTTCTTGCATTTTTTTCCATTTTCATGTCACTCTACACTCGGACCAATCAGGACCAAACTTTTCACTCTGATTTTTGTCTTAATCTAGGTATGAGGTACTTTCGAAGGCTAACTCTGTCTTGTCTTCCAAACAGAATAGCTTGCTTCCCTGTTCATTATACTCCACAAACGTTTTACTGCTTTGGTCCAAATGTGAAGAAACCAACTTTATAGCAGTTTAGTACTTTATAGTACTAAATTTTCTGACAGAGCCTAAACTCCTGTCAATGGCTGAGGTTCAAGATGCACTTTTCCCCACCTCCAATTCTTCCCTTGAAATAATGTTGAAGAGAAAACATGTCAATTCACCTGGTGGTGGAGGCTCCCACAGAAAGTGCTGTAATCTACAGGAATCAAAGAAGAGGAAGGCAGAAATAACCTTATCCAGTATACCATTAATTTCTCACTGAGAAATGGCACTCCTTCACAGCAGATAAATAAACCAACCAACTACTGATACCATCAATAAAGCACTTGTGGACAAAGAAAGTATGCATGGGAACAGTAAAAATCCAACTCTCTATTCTTAATGAGTTCCTGGAGCAGTTCAGATTCAAATTTGGATGTTTAAGATAGTAACTGGCCAAAAACCAGTCAATTTAATAAATTTTGTAGAATTGTTCAGACAACAGAGTAGGTAGGAAATATATGATCTCTTATCAAATACAAATGTGACAGCTAGTTTTTACACAATCTATAAGGAGAACCATTTTTTTGTCCAATATAACGTAAATGTGCAGTGATAGTTGTATTAATATTGTATATAGTTTAGTTAGTTTGCTGTAACAGTTAATGTCCTGGCCTAGAAACCAGAAGAGTGGAAATTCAAGTCCTGCCTTGGGGAAGAAAGCTGGCAGGGTAACTTTGGGCCAGTGACTCTGTCTCAGCCTAACTCACCTCACTGAGTCGCTGTGAGAAAAGGAGGAAGGGGTATTATGTATGTTTGCTGCCTTTGTTATAAATGAATAAAGGTAGGATAAAAAAAAATCTGAAAAATAAAAGACACATTTGATTGTTTGAGAAGCTCATACTTAATGTATTCCTTGGCTTATACATTCAGTAATTTTGAACTAATACTATCCGATTGGTTTTCCAGTTTTCTTTTGCAATTAATTACAGTATCTTTTTTTAAACTGAATCAAATACTTCTGTCAGTAGAAGAAGTTTCAATTTATAGGATCAGTGTCTATAGTCAGTGCCCCTGTCTACTCTGGGCTGGTACCAATAGAGCAGATTTTGAGGGTGCATAAAACATGTCTTCCCTAATAAAAAAAATGTTACAATAGTTTGAACCCTAAGGTTGTGTCCAGACCTCTCTTTTGTATGGAACATAAACAATACCACAGTTGTTGTAATAATAGGTATTTATTACTTTCACCCAAAATATGTTTAGAATTGAAACAAAGTAGCTGTATGTGTGCAACAACACATCTTGCTTGTACCCAATTACCCAATTATAAATACCCCACCCCTATAATAAAACATTCACATATTTATGCTACAAATGCAACGTAATTAGATGACAAGACAAGCAACCCGTATAAAAATCCCAAGATAAATAGAAACACTGAACAGCTTTATCTCCTTAGGGAAGTTTGCTGCAAAGCAAAATTTAGACTTGTTTTCCCACAGAGGCATGACAATTGACATCAATATGCATGCAGACATATGCCAGATAAAGAGATCAAATTCTGCAAATATAGTTTGGAAGAGAGCGTTCACCAATAATTGAAATGCACACATGCGGTTCAATTTTACTCTTCAAGAAATATCCTAGCTCAGTGTTCTCAAAATGCTACCCCAAGTCCATAAAAAGCCAGTAATAATCTTTAATTGTTGATAAATACAGAAGACGAAAAAAGGGGGAAAGAAGGAAAAAAACAGGACAAGGTTAGAGATGTGAAAATGTAATGATCCAAAAGCATAATGAGAGACATCTGTAGTGGAAAGTGAAGAAACCTCAGAGGAATAGGAAACAAGAGCCTGGAGGCTCCAATCACCTCTTGTTTACAATTTTGGCAATGGCATTTTACAATGTTTTATGGACACTTGCCAAATTACGGCTTGTTTCTAATGCTTAAAACAACATTACCACTGCTTGTTTGCACAGAAAAAGCAGCCAACTGTCTTAAGAAACATAAGAAGGTAAAGGTTCCCTCGCACATATGTGCTAGTTGTTCCCGATTCTAGGGGTGGTACTCATCTCCATTTTAAAGCTGAACAGCCAGCACTGTCTGATGATGTCTCCATGATCATGTGACCGGCATGAGTAAATGCCAAAGGTGCACAAAATGCTGTTATCTTCCTATTAAAGGTGGTCCCTATTTTTCTACTTGCATTTTTAATGTGCTTTCGAACTGCCAGGTTGGAAGAAACTGGGACAAGTACCGGGAGCTCACCCAGTTACACAGCACTAGGGATTCGAACTGCTGATGTTTCTATCGATAACCTCAGCATCTTAGCCACTGAGCTACCACATCCCTTTTATAAGAAACTTAATAATTCTTTATTTAGCATATTGCAGGTCAGAGGATGCAGACATTTTAGGGATATCACTGGAATGGTACAGGATACTATAGTACAGGAAATTAAGGAAACCACTATCCAGTGATAATTAAGTGAGGGAAGAAAAATTCCTCGCTTCATAACCATTTCAACTTGCTTCTTCCCCCAGCTCTACTCAAGTTCATTAGTGAAGGAATCATGGTTTCTACTTGTCTTTCTTTTTAGCTATACTGTCCTCCAAACAGTATGCATTACTGAGGCCATCCATAAATATTTAGCTCATATTAGATATGAGACATAACGTTAACTTGCTTAGATAAGTCCTATTTTCATTATATAAGAAAAATAATCACTATAAAAAGCAGAATAACAAATGACAAGTAGAGATTTCTTTTTAACTGTATGCAAATCGGAAGGGAAAAAGTACAGGTATTAAGTTCTCTCTAGAGTGAAACCTGAGAAACTAGGTATCTGTTACCTGTAACCGAGGAACTATGGTTCTTTGTTACAGATAAAATGAACAGATGAAGGAAAAATATCTGAATGCAGCTCTTCTACCCAGGGTCACATTTTTGCTCTTAATGGGTTTTTTAAAAACATATATTGAAATTATAAGTTAGCTCTAATTGGTATAAGGAGATGAAGGAGATCAAGTAACTGGAAACTAAAAAAAGCAGTGACACATTAAAAAACATGAAGAAATGAGAGACAGTATTGATTTTATTAAGACTAATTTAAATGAATTATAAACGTACATTATTAAGGGTTCCTCTATTTCGTTTGCATTATGATCAAGTCATAATATTGTTCATTTAATTTTTCCCCAATATTCATCAAAAAGAATAGTGTTCCTGTTAAGGTGCAGGTGATATTGTTCTTCTCTGTTCTCCAGAGAAGAGGCAGCAGTATCCCCAATTATCTGTTAGAGGTATTAGATGAGCTTTTGTCAGCACAGCAATAGAGGCTACCTCTCAGGACACTAGGCAAAACCATACCTGTGTTTTTTTATGCCATTTGATAGAGTCTCTCGGTTTTTATTTGCTTTTTCTTCAGACATGTTAGCTGTTATGGTCTCACTAGAGTCCTCACTGTCTTCCAATGAGAAGCTAGTCACGGTTTCAAATCCAGTAAATGATTTTTCAGATTCTGAATCTACAAGATAGACAAGCGACAATTTTTTAAGCTTCAGAGTTAATCTTTCACAGACAAATTTTGACCAGCCAAAGCAGCATGACTGGAAATTGTATAGCATGTGATGGTCAAACTGTTCAGCATTAAGGATTATCACTTGAGGGTGCAGGTGAGTAGTTATAGTCATGTCACAGAAACACAGTTTTTAAGGTTATTAAAAGGCCAAATCTAGGCTATTGTGACCAATCCATGTTGAACATAGGGATCCAATTTAATGCCAAATTTCATATTACAATACTCCCAAAAGGTGGGAGTTCAGCTTCTAGTTGACAACACCTAGCCAATACAACTTATTACCGTACTTTTCTTGAGAAATGATTCCATTGTCTAATTGCACTAGGTACAGTTGTCTAATCCAAGAATAGAAAACCATTCTGGGATTTTCTTTATTTCTCAATCATAGAATTATAGAATGTGTAAGTTGGACAGGTTCTTATAAATGATCAAGTCATTTGTAAGAATTTACAAAACCATCTCTGATAGGGAATCATCCAGCTCCCATTTTTCCAAGGAAGAGGACTTCCAAATACCAGAACAGAAACTCAGCTGGCCATAGCAAATATTTGGAAGTGATAATTTACATAAAGGGAAATCACTGAAAGGGTGGCCAAATTTTGCACTTGCCATATTCACTGAATCTGCATATTATTAGGCATACATAAGTATGCATTAGGCTGCAGAAAACATGTTATCTTTAATTTTGGGCCATGTTGCAACTGTGTCAACTTCTCTTAGAGAATTATTGAAATCCGTAATTTGACCAAAGCTTCCTAAATTTTTTACACAGAACTGTGCCTACCATGAATTGGACACAGTACTTCTTTTAATGTACTGCATTGGTCTTTCTAACTCTCTCTCCTGCTACTTCCTCACGTTCAGATGGTAATCAATAGTACTTCTAAATCTTTCTTATTTATAATACCATTAACATGTTGACAATTTTTTTACAGATTCCTCTAGAGCAGGTGTCTCCAACCTTTGCAATTTTAAGACTTGTGGACTTTGCTGGCTGAGGGACTCTGGGAGTTAAAGTCCACAAGTCTTAAAGTTGCCAAAGTTGGAGACCCCTGCTCTAGAGAAGATTGGATGACATATTCAACATACTACATTTTGTGGTCATGCTAAAGCAACACAAAGTGGTTAGTGTTTGTTCTCTTTCTTGCTTTCTCCCTTCTTAATTGCTGCCCTTAATTAGGGTTATAAGTTATTCTGGCCATTCGTATTAACCATATCCCTTTTATGGTTATGGCTGTTGTATCTACAACGTACAGTGTAAAGACTGCAAAAATCACTATGTAGGACAAACAGGTAGAAGACTGGCAGAATGCATTCACGAACACCAAATAGCAGTCAGAAGACATGATGAAAATTCTTCAATTTCACAACATATAGACAGGTTTAACCATAGTTTCAATTGGGAAAATGTGATCATTCTAGACCAAGCCAAGTGCAAAAACACCACGGAATTTCTAGAAGTTTGGGATTCTGACAAATACACACATAGACATTAGCAACATCTATAGACTATGCAAAAGAGACAATCAACCAGCCCAAAAGGGAACAAAAAGATCCAAGCACATCTCCACCAGGAATCGGCACCCAGATCAGCATAGATTAACTCCAAGGTTAACATCTGACCAAGTAAACAATAGCCCAATCAAGAAACTGCCAAAGAAGCCAATAGGTTCACATAATCAGTGTTTTCATTCCTTGTTCCCAAATACACTTTTTTCCCTATAGAACAAAATGGTGTCTAAAGGGACATCCTAAATGATGATAAGCAAAGAATAAGCCAAAATATGCCTGACTGAAGAGGCAAGTTATTTGGATTTTTTCCAACAGCAGAGAGCAATAACAGGAGCAACATTTGAATCTGATAAATGATTCTATTAAGAGTTAAACTGATGCATTTTAGTAATATAATCTAATAACTATGTGCAACATGTAGCCTGTTTTCATAAATTCAGCGCCATTTCTTAATTTGGTGCCTGAGCTGCTACTTACAATACTTAAGTTTTGAATCTCACTCCTACATTTCTTTGTCATTAAGCTCTTAATTTGCATTCAATAAATTGAATGATTAGATTACATATTTGTGTTTATCCATTATTCACATCTATATAAGTCTACCAATCATAAATACATTGGTGCAATATATTTTGACACACTTACCAGATATAGCATCATAGAACTGTTCCTCACTAAGGATGCTAACAGGAGGTGACCCTTTCACAAGTGATTGCTCTAATTCATGGTGTTCAGTGGCTAGTGTTTCTAGAGCTTCAGATAAGATCTTATTTTTCTCTTGCTCATGCTCCAGTTTCAGATTCCTTACCTATAAGTAGAAACAGATGTGAATAAAATTTCATCACTCCCAGGAATGTGACACTAAAAGATATATCAAGAATTGGCTCCAGTTTGCAAGCATACCATGTCAACAAGCTTTTAAAAAGCAGATTAAAAGGTAGAGGTATATTACTCAGTTGCTTTAAGATTTTGTCACACTGTATCATTTCAGAACGTTACAAAACAGAAATGTTTAACAAAAAGACTTCACTAGGTGAAAACTGACAATTAAATTTAAAGCATTATGAAAAGTAATGAATATTTGCACTGTTTAATTATGCAGTTTTTAAGAGCTCCATGTAATGCATGGAACTACCATACTGAATATCTACCTCCCATTGCCTGAGCATTTATCTAATGCTTTCATAAAGCAGACCTTTTGCATATTATCAATCTGTAAAAGAAGCATACCCACACTATTTTCTAGTTTACAAACACAATTGTAAGGAATTGTTACTGGCCTTCAGTAATTCAATTCTAAATAATATTTTCATCACTCTGAACGTGGGCCACAATTTTACCTGAAGATCAATTTCATACAATAGGCCAAACTACTGAATAGGCCTAATTTAGAATATACTATTTTCCTTAGCATCCATTTAATATGGATGCTAAGGCTATGACTTCTTTCACACTTCATAGCAAAGTCATTGTCTAAATCATAATATCAAGTAAATGGCATTGTCATTGAACATACTATATTCGCATGTCTGGTTTTTACTGACTCAAACCATATTATGCTAGTATTGTAAATAAGCGTTATTACCTGACAGTTAATTTCCAGCCTCTATTCAGAATGTTGGTACTGATTTTTAAAACTGTCAAAAGGCCCATTGTATCATAGATCCATGATGGCGAACCTATGGCAAGGGTGCCACAGGTGGCACGTGAGCGTTGCCCTAGCTCAGCTCCAGCACGTATGTGCATGCCAGCCAGCTGATTTTCAGTCCTTCCAGGCCCACCGAAAGTTGGGAAACAGGCTGTTTCTGGCATCCAGGGGGGTGGAGAAGGCCTGTTTTTCACTCTCCCCATGCTCCAGACACTTTCTAGCAACCCAAGGAGAGTGAAAATGGCTTTCACCACCCCACCTGGAGGCCCTCCGGAGGGGCAGAAATAGCCCATTTCCCAACTTCCTGTCCTTCCTTCCGGGAGAACGGGGTGCATTGAATTATGGGTGTGGGCACACACATACACGACACTCCCCGTGCTCCCCCCGCTTTTGGTACGCGATGGCTAAAAGGTGTCATCACTGTCATAGATACTTTAGAAGCTTCTCTCGTATGTGTGACCTTTAGGGAAACCCTATTTTCAAATTCTCTTATTTGCAGACCTAAAATAGCATTTTCCAAATGTAGGAGAACCTTTTCTTCTGTGGTGCCTTCTACTTCTGGAATTCCACAAGATTCCACTCTTTGGGACAGTATGGATTTACACTGTTTCTACACATTTTAATAACACAAGAACAGTTTTAAATCCGGCTTGCTTAAGAAACAAAAGGCCTTTTTTATATACATTGGCCTCAAGGTAGCTACAGTAATTATACAAAACATTTTTATAACATTCTACCAAGCTATTCATTTAAAAACTCAGAAAAACATACGGAGAACCTAGCTTGATGTCTAAATTTTAACAACTAAATGCATATTGCTGAAAAATAGTTATTTTAAAATTAAAATGCCTTCACAGAAGAAAGACCCTTTCCCTGTAGCCATTCATATTATGAAAACCATAAAGCAGTGATGGCTAACCTTTTTGCCATCGTGTGCCAAAAGTGGGGGGCAGGATGGGGAGGTTGCATGTCCGCGTGCCCACACCCATAATTCAATTCACCCCACCCTCCCTAGAAAGGCTCT
>JANHFP010010089.1:192075-204141 GCA_032468135.1 Calamaria suluensis
CCCTGGCCCCGCCTCCCACCGCCAGGGCGGCTTAGAACAGCGGCTCGAAGCGGCTTTTACGGCGGGAGGTGGTGCTGACGTGGGCATGTCCTCGAAGTCCTGGAGGCCCTTCCATAAGCTTTGGAAGGGTCTCCAGGACTTCGGGGATACGCAGCCAGGGCTTCGGGGCAGAGCTTCTGCCGTCGCTGCCTCCCAGCCTAGCAGAGTAAAACCGGAAGGCCTGAGAGAAAATGACTGGCAACTGCAGCACAGTGTCTTTCTCTCAGGCTTCCCGGTCTGACTCTGCTAGATTTTGAAGGAGGGAGGGAGAGACCGAGTGAGCTGTCACCATCCCTGCTGCAGCCTGAAGCCCTGCTGTTCTCCCCCCACCTCTGTTGCCACCACCGCCTGTGCTGCAGCTGGTCTCACCTCTGCCACACACACCCTCTGCTGAAGTTCTCTGTTTCCACCCCGCCGCTGCTGCCTTTGGGAGAAGGCTTCTGGATAATGGCGGAGGCCTTCGGGGGCAGCCCTTGGTGGGAGGCAGCGACGGTCCCGAAATCCTCGGGGGAGTGGTGGGTCCTTTGGGGCAGAACTTCTGCCTTTGCCATCTCCCATCATCGCCATCTCCCACTGCTTCAAGTGTCATTCTCCAGAAGCCTTTGGGGCAGCGGTTGAAGTGGTGGGACGCATGACGGCAGAAGCTCTGCCCCAAAGCACCAGCCATTCTTCTGAGGATTTCAGTGCAGTGTTTATATGGAAAAGTGTGGAAGAGCCACACTCAAGAGCCTAAAGAGCCGCATGTGGCTTGCGAGCCGCACTTTGGCGACCACTGCTCTAGAACAAGGGTGGGGAACGATGCTCCCTTTATACCTTGTGGACTTCAACTCCCAGAATTCCTGAGTTAGCATGGACTCAGTTATACCACAAGTCATAAAAGTGCCCATTATTTTGTCCCATTTGCTCAATTTTTCTTTTAATCCCCTTATCCAGCATACAGTTTTCCTGCATTCAGCTAAATCAGCATTTCTATGGTATTATACCAGAAAAAAAATCCATGAATTTATTTTTATGTTACAATTCCTTTCCTTTCTTTTTTCCTATGAAATACATTGAATAAGATTGTAATTATAGAATCCATTCTATGAATGACTTTGATGTTATTATTAATCTGATGTCACATAGCCCTATCAAGTTAGCAAGGTTAACGTTATCTTGTTAACCATTTTCCCCATAGCTGTTTTCTATAAGCAGCACTTGGGGGGAGGGATAGAAAGAGAGACAGAAAGGCTACCATTCTGATTTAAAAAAAATATTTTGCTGAAATGCTTTTTTGAATTTTGTAACTTTAATGTGGCTGCCACCCTGAGAACCAGATTATTCTCCACTCTCAGGGTGTCGTTATAATTGGCAAAAATTGTATATCTGTACAAAATACAGTTTGACAGATCATTTCTTGAACAGCTCAATTAATTCAACAGGAAATGAAGGAAAAGAAGGTTTTCCTGACTTATGAATGAATGATCAATACAGGGGAAAAGTAAAACCCATATTTTGTTGGCCCCAAAGGCCATCTAAAAGCTTTCATGTCTTCCCATTGGTTTAAGGGATATTGATATATATTTAAAGCATGTAATAGTAGGGAATAATCTTGGGGAAAAGAGATGTTGTCTATGAAATTATCAGATAATCCAGGACATAGCCAATCAAAGGAAAAGAAATCCAGAATGGAGCTTCTTAAATTCTCAGACTGTAAAAGTGATGCCAGAAGGTTTGTACTATATGATTTGCAGGACTCCTTTAATGTAGACTTACAATAAAGCAGAATTAGCTCATCTGGTCATGATCCCTGTCTTTTCTACCTGGGAAGGCTGATCAAACATGACTGAGCTAATCAATAACATCACGAGTATGATAATCATTATCTTCTCTTCCTTCTGTTTTTGTTGTTGTCATCTTTAGTGCAGTTGATGGAAGTTCTGTAGAATGCTTGTTAATTAAGTCCTGAGTGTGTTATCCTAGTAGGTTTTCCACTGGAAAAAGGCTGCAAAGTAAATCATTTTGACCATGGCTTCCTGTCTTTTAAATGCTTCTATGTACTTCACAATGTTGATTATTTTCAGATTGCTCTTTTAATTTAGTAACAATAGTTGCATTTATGTTTTTAGGTATCATGGGACAACATGGTTTGAAACACGATATAGAGCATAGAAGAGAACAACTAACCAGGGAAATGAATTAATGGTCATGGCTATATGTTTAGTTTGATTTTCACTCAGAATCAAGTAAAACTGAAGTAGCTGTACATAATGCTATCACTCAGAAAATGATGTTATGAAATCAAAATTTTTATATGTGTGTGTGTGTTTTTTGTGGAGGTATCTGGTTACCCAAATATGGGAGGGAGCAACTTAACTTCCTTTTGCCTTTCAGCTCATCTCTATCCAGGCAGTAATTATATGACAACATTGTGCTGTTATATGTTTCTAATTGTTTTTTGCTGATATTTAAATTAAGGGATGCTAGTATAGATCTATTTCAAGCTTTTTAGCTCTCATTAGCTAGTTACACCCTTACTGGATTCGAACCTGGGTCACCTGCATCTTAGGCAGTTGTATTAACCACTAGGCCACTGGTTCTCCTCTATCAACAGCTTTCACCAGGCGAGGGGTTATGTGTGTTTTGTGGAGGCACCTGGTTACCCAAATATGGGAGGGAGCAACTGACATGACAATGTCGGCAGGATCATTCACTGGCACATATGCAAGAAGTATGGGTTCCAAGTCTGCAAAGACTATTGGAAGCATGAAATCATGAAAAATGTCCTTGAGAATGATAAGATAAAGATTTTGTGAGAGTTTAAAATACAGACGGATAAGAGCCTCAAGTGCAATAAGCTGGACATTGCCAACATTGGGCCCAATTTCGTGCAAAATCAAAATCTTGATCCCAGGGGACAGCCGTATCGATGAGAAACAATTAGAAAAGATCACAAAGTATAGGATAGGGACCTGCAGACTGAAATACAATGGCTATGGAAAAACCCAATGAAAGTGATCCCTATAATAATCGGCGCCCTGGGAGCAATACCCCGTACATTGAGCATTTGGAGACTTTGCAATTAGAAGGACTAACAACAGGACAGCTGCAGAAGGCTGTCCTATTTGGGACAGCTTTCATTTTCCTAAAATATTTCTACAAATCTTAGGTACCAGGTTGTAGCCCGAATTGTAGAAACGGTTGTGATACTTTTTTCAGTTTTCTTGTTTATCACAACTGCGTAACCACTATTAATGATTAGTAAATATTATATATATGCAAGTAGATTAAAACAACTGTTAACTTCAAGTTTTTAATCTAAAAATGTAAAGCTAATAGCATAGGCCTCACATGTAGATGGTATCTGGTAAACAGATCTAGGAACGTAATAAAAGTATTAAATATTATTAGACTAGTGATAAAATGGTGAAATTTGGCAGTGCTACCTGAAAACAGATCCCAGAGGAATTTATTCATCTATTTCATGGCTTTCTCTCAGGTAAAACTCACTGCATTAAAATGCTGCAAATATTTACTACGTATCACTTGAATTTCATGAAAGTGTGTATTGAGACTGGATCCTTTTATCAAGATAATCTGCTACATAAAGCAACATTTTCTAAACTGCAATATTGTTCTTAAAAGTACTAACTGTCTTTTAAGGTAAGTGCAAATTAAGGTATAAAAGTACCATGTATATAGAGTCAAAATATAATATCCAAACTCTTCCTTATGTTTATTTGGGTTAGATGTTGGTCAAAATTCTTTAACTGATGGGTTTTGTAACATACCTTCCCTATCTGGCTGGTTAGGATAGGCCAATGTAATGGGTAGAAGGCAGGCCTGCAAGTAACCTGGCCCCAACTTATTCTTTTACTTCTCTTTTAACTCTTTTAAATCCCCAAATCCATAAATCATCAATTCATTTTTTCTTCTTTCAACAAAAAGTCCCTATAAATTTTCCAGTCGTTCAAAAGAATCTGTATCCTTTTCTCTCTGATCATAATGTCCAAACTCTCCATAGAAATCCAATATTTCTTGTCAGAGGGTCTATAAAGGGACACCCAAGTTTCAAGTTTTACCTTAAAAGAAGGTTGCTTGAGAGTTATTTAATTATTTAGCGTGTGATATCCTGTACAAGGAGGAAAACGTTTCCTTGAAAATATCCCTGAACTTTCAAACACCATTGCTTACATTCTGGCAAAACATTGTATTCAATAGAGTATTTTTAACCAGCCCTGTGCTCTAGACCTCAGAGAGTTACACTACCATAAAACATCAACAATCTTCATTTTTTCTTTAAGTGGAAGAAGAACAAAATATAAACCAAAGCAAAAAAAATAATCAAAAAGCATACAATCATAAATCACAAAGTTGCAATGATTAAAATCTGAAGTCTCAGAGAAATGGCTAGGGCTGAAATAAAAGGGTGCCAATTTGTGGCCATTATCTTCAACCTGAATACTTTCCCATTGACTCTGCCAACCTGCATCCTTCATTAGGAAGATAGCTTGTGCATGTTGTGTTGGCTGAAGGGGGAGGGGGATTGACAGCATCCCACCTGAACTACCTAGTCTTTCAAATACCTCCCCTACACTCCATGAGATAAAAATCTTGCAACTTGCCAGCTTTGTGTTCCTTAACACATTGATCCCTACTAGGCTGGAGCCTGAGGTGTTTGTCTGGTACCACGGCATGGGAAGTGGCCAAGATGCGAGGAAGCAGATGGCTTGGATCTATTCTCTTTGGCAGTACAAATTATTTCTTCTTTTCAGCAATGTTGCTGATCTGCTTCTTAAGTAGAATTTAAATATATATCAGATGTAGTAGTCCTACTTTCTAACTATACACAGTTAAATTCCTGTCAGGCTGGGAGAACTGCTGTCATTGTCCATGGTGCTCAGCCTCAGAGGGGAAACTACCAAAACATAGGAAAAACGGTATAAAAATGGCAGAAGCGCTCTCCGCTTCCCTGGACCTTTTGACAATGTTTACCTGGAAAAGCACAGTGCCAGTGATATTCTCCTTGCTTCATCTACTACCATATTGATGAAGCCACCTTATGTTGGTTGTGCTGGTATCTACAGCCATTATGTCCCCACACGTTCACAAAACACAGGCAGCAGCTGCTAACTTAGCTAAAGAAACCTGATGTGGAAACATGTAAAATCTGAAAATATGGTGAAGAGGCTGTTTCAAATCTCATAGATTTATTTCTCTCTTCTGGTAGCAATCATTAATTAAAAAAAAGGCTTGGTCAATACACGAAGTAATATCCAGATGCCTTGGGGTAGTGGTTGAAATAAATTAAGAGGAAAACCCAGTTTTGCCTGTATTTTGATACTGGCTGGCCTAGTAAACAGCAAGTAACGTGTATCTCCAAAGAGTTATGGAGAGATGCTGTAACACACTTCTTATTTTACCTGAACATTGGTCATGATATCTATATTCATGCAGGTAATCACATAATGTATCACCATTGCTACCGGAAAGTGCCTAATACAGTTTCATTACTATAACATTAAAAGCAATAGGAGGGAAAATTTATGTAGAAGGTCTGAGGCTGATGACCAAACTCAGCATACTCTTGCTTCACTCACAGTTCCATCCTGTTGTTGCTAGTCTGCTGGGATATGTTTGGCTCATATTCTACTAGAATGCCCCAGCAGAATATTCCATTAATATATTTTTTATGGGGTCCCCTAGCTTGCCTCCTGAAGTCAGCAGAATGTGAACAGGAATGGCCCCTAAATTTCTATGTTTTTGTATAATAAGCGTCATTCTAATTAAAAATACAATGATTTTTGGTCAGCAAAGTTTTGTTAGTTGTTGCAAAAAGTGTGCCAAGGACAACTGATACAATACTTTGCCAATTGGACAAATTTAATTATCTCCCTATCCTCATAACTAGAGATAACATCATTAAAACACCAAAATAAAAAAGTTATTCTCTTAAAAATAAAATCTGAACATAGCAACAGCTTATTTGCTGTAAAATGACGGAAAGGAGATAATAAGTGTGATATGATTTAATGACCACTTTTAGGTCATTCTAGTCCTCCCTTTAAGACTGTCTGAATTCAAAGCTTGATAAATCAAAGTCAGCTATGTTACCCAGCTGACAAGCCAAGTCTTTAGTCAAAAATGTTAAAAGATATTAATTGACCATCAGAGAAAGCCCATCCAGTCTTATAATTGAAATAGGAGAAGCCTATTAAAATGAATAAACAAATTAATTGAAGATTTTACATCAAGACTATATGGAATTTGAGCAAAGTGTGCAGTAGAGCATGTTCAGAGCATGTGTGCACAAAGCATGCTGGTGTGCGCTCTACTGCACATACTCATAACAGTTTTGGAAGTGCAAGGCACAGCAATGTGGTCTGCCGTGCCGATTCCGCTGCAGAAAAAAGAAAGAAAGAAAAAATCACACGGGGCATATGGGAGGGCCCAGCTCAAAATGGTAAGAATTGGTTCGGTGACATCATCCGGTCAGCGCTTCTGGATTGCCCAAATTGGTCCAAACCGGGAGCAACCCATCACTGGACAAGATTACCATATGCACAGAAATAGGAAGAGTCAATATTAACTACAATGAAGACATGATTGGTGAAATGGACATATTTTGCCAAAATGGCTAAATAAATCTTTCTAAAAAACCCCAAACACATTATTTACAGATATTGTTGACTTGAAGCGTCCTATGGACTTTCTGTGTGAATTTTTTTTTAAAAAGAGACCTATGGTTTTGATGATCAAACAGGTTATCTTATAGAAAGAAGAGTAATAGGATACAACTGTGTATAGACAGATTAAAATATAATTATACTTTTAATTACTCTACCGAATATAGGAAGCTACTAATCTATATATTTTTACTTTGTTTTCTATTTTTTTCAACTTTGTTCTTTTCTTGAACTTTTTGCTTTCTTTTCTCTTCCCTACTTTATATGACTTTATATTAGATTTATCTTCTTGTTTAATAGTTTTAAGAAAAATTATATAAAAACAATTATGGATGTCAAAAATAAGTGGAGTGATGCCTTTTGCCTTCTTAGATATTTCTGGCCTCATTGATGTTCAGATAAAGGGGAGAAATGCTAAGTGCTCTATGATCTAATTAGAAATACAATTTACTTGTATTTATTCAAGCCACTGAGCTTACTCAATATTCACAGGAGACCTCACCAGCCCTCACATCAAATCCAGAAGATCACAGACAGTTTTACTTCCTGACTCATGGCTCTGTCTCAGGAGCTGCATCAGTCAGCAGTGCAACTGAGAATGCGACAGTTCATTGGCAGCATAGCTGGGCAAATGCATGGGTTTAATTGCCATCCAGTCTTCTGGAAACCAAGTTAACATTGGCCTACATTGGGGGAAATGGCAGGAAAAGCTCTAATGTTTTTAGCAGCAATCGCTTGAGTATGTAACGGTGAGCTGAATCAAGCCCATGGATATACAATGAATTGTTCTGATGTCTGAAGGTTTGCTTACATCTCAAGGAGAGGAGAATGATTACAATGTCTCAGAGACAGGCAAGGTAAATGAAGGACTTCACTATAAAAAGTGTGGCAAAACTGAAACCTTTGAGGCAGCCTTAAAAATAAATTCTCCCTAATGAATTTGCAGTGAGTCAGCTGCAGAACAAAAAGGTGTGAAGAGGCTATTTGGCATAATATCTGCTAAAATGGACAATCCATGACAGTACAGATCTTGTTGAACGTTCATAACCAGATGTTCTAGGAAGGCTGGCCATTGCTGAAGGTCCCTAGCAATTATATTTAGTAACAACTGGGTCCCACAGGTTGTCCATTCCTGCTTTGATACTACATAAAACAGCAACCTCCATATTGGTGCTTTCCAGGTGGATGTCTGCAAATTCCATAATTTCCTAACAGCAGGGTGGTGTCATGAATTTATTTTATGAATTTTTATTTGAATTTTTGTTACAGGCAGGTGATCATGATCAGTTGCTTCAGGTTAGGATGATAAATTCAAAACCTACAATATTTGGAAAAGAAAAAAAGAATATACATATACTAGAATCTATATAAAATCTATATAAAAGAATCTATATATACTTATATAAGTAGTATTTGGTACTTTTATAAATTAGATATACAGATGAAGCTTCTTGTTAGTGTCCTCTTTGTAGCTTCACTTTCTGCAGATAAAAATATTTATTGGTTGAATAGAGTATTAGCAATTTAATAGTTTTTCTTCCATACAAATAAAAAAAATATTTCCTGGTTATTATGATTTTCATCTTAACTCTATAAAATTAAAGAAAAAGCTGACTTGGCCATCAAATTGAAATTTACTCCAACCATGCAACTATATTGGGAGCCATGCAACTATATTGGGAGCAGTCTAGAAGTGGTCTGTTACAGTTGTCTTTTGGAATTTCTGATATCCCAATCAGTGGTGACATTCAACTTTTTCCCGAAAGGTTCTGTGGGCGTGGCTTGTTAATGGTGGGTCCTGTGATTGAGTGGGCATGGCCTACTTCATGTCACTCACAGCCACAGCCACTCAGTCACATGATCCCCCGCACACAGAGCCCGGTAGGGAAAAAAAGTGTGTGAAAGAGCACCAGAAGGGCTTCATAGTGAATGCTATGGCAAAGAGAATCTGAACTTTTCTCCCTCCATTTATAGCGGAGCTGCTGCTCCCTTTATTTCTGCCCCTGGCCCCTCCCTCCCAGGGGTCAAAGAACCTTAAAGGGACAGGCTGCAGCAGCTTTGAATGGAGGGAGAAAAGTTCAGATTCTCTCTCCTGCAACATTGAACATTGAATGGGGTGAGTGGCCAGAAGGGGTGGTTTTTACCAGTTCGGCAAACCAATTCAAATAGTCCCTATCTGTTCTCCTGAGTCGGTCCGAACAGGTTGAATTTCACCCCTGATCCCAATCTAGCTTCCAGTAACAATATTTTTAGTGACCTTTGAAACAGATCTGGTTTTGCTAATTTCTGATCAGGTGCTACTTGTTTCTAAAAATATCTTAGATTCAAGTTGACTCCTACTGTCTAGGACAGGGATCGGCAATCTTAAACATTCAAAGAGCCATTTGGACCCATTTCCCACAGAAAAGAAAACACTGGGAGCCACAAAACCCCTTCCCATGCCAGACTATTTCCTGAGCAGCCACAAAACTAGCATATGTAGTTGAATCAAACATTACATTTTCATCTGAAACTTTTCTTTCCTTGGATTTATTCGTAGTTGGCCTAACAGGGGTTGAAAAGCTCAATAAATTGTGTGCTGGCAGATGTCGCACATTGACAGTTGTGACACATATTTTGAGTGACAGGGAGCCACAGCAGAGGGATGAAAGAGCCACATATGGCTCTAGAGCCACAGTTTGCTGACCACTGGTCTAGGAGAGTGCTAGGAATACTTTTTCTTCCACGATGTTCTTTCAACTTTCTCATATATCCAACAGCTATGGAATACCCAGTTGTTCCCAGCATCAGCTATGATTCTTGCTTAGCTTTCAGAAATTACCAGGGTCATCAGTATCTTGCCACTGGTGGAGGGGTATAATGTATCTTTTTTTTAAAAAAATATTTATTTTCAAAAGGCTAAGAAAAGGGTGGAGTAGAGGGAAAGGGAGGGAGTGATGGGATAAGAGTTGGGTACAATTTCATGCTTAAGCAAACAGACTGATGTTTAGGTCTAAGTAATATGCTACGGTAATGAATAACATACTAAATTACGTTTCTTAATAATACAGTAGTTGTAAAAAGGTTAAAAAGTTCATATTATCCTCACAATTCTTTCTCTTAATATAAGGTACATAGTGCATCCTTAATAAAGTCTTTGAAAACCAAGTTCTTCCTCAGTTGAATTCAATTAAAATAATACATAATAATTGTGCTTTTTGATTTCTGATACACAAATATCCAGTTTAGTATAGTTGGCTGTCACAAAACATACAATAGTTCTCATTAATGAAAGCTGAAGTCTTCAGAAAACCTACAATTGTTGCAATTGTTACTATGACACAGGTGGGCTGTGCAGAGCTCCTGCAGTCTCTCCATTTATTTTATTAGCATTATCAATCCTTAGAATGTTTGTCATTCATGCTGTGTTTTTATGTAATGCTTAGAGGAAAAGTATTGCAATTATAATCCAAAATTACAATTCATTTATTTCAAAGACTCAATATATCACACACATAAAAACAAGAATCAGATATCAAAATCAGATATTAAATTTGCTTCTTATCTGTTCTTAGCAATGCTACCAATGGGGAACAGGCAGCTGTTATCTGCTGCCAGTACATCTTTATATGCACTACTCACATTCCATTGCATCATGTCAGATTTGATAGGGTATAATGCAATGTGACTAATTTAATCAGATGTGAAAAGCACTAGAGCAACTTGTCAAGACAGAAATCGTGAAGAGGAAAAAAAATAAACCAGGGCTGGATTATTTTCCTCAATTGAAAGACTACTTTTTTGCATTTGGATATTTCTCTGTTGCCCTTCTGTTCAAGGGCACGTAGCAAGGGATTTGGCATCCAAAGATAATGACACATAATATTAAGTCATGGGCAGCAGATCATGAATCACTCCACTTCTGGGGAGATACGTCCCTTCATGTGATTCGTTTTCAACAAAGTTTACTGTGTGGACTATAACAGCATAACAGAGTAGGAAGGGACCTTGGAGGTCTTCTAGTCTAGCCCATGCTCAAGTAAGAGACCTATATCAGTGATGGCTAACCTTTTCCGGACCTAGTGCCCAAAGTGCTTGAGTGCCCAAACCCCCAAAATGCAATGCGTGCAAGGTCTCCCCACAGGCACCCCACTCCCTGTGTATATGCACACGCCCACCCACCCATGCGTATGTGTGTGGCCTCCCAACCCCTCACACATGCGTGGCAGAGACCTGAAGACCAGCTGGCTGGCGGGATATATCATTTCAGAAAGACCTTCTAGCTCATCTTCTCCAGATTGAATCTGCATACACTACACTACCTAGCAGAAGATGAGACTCCAGATATCTCTACTCCAGAAAATTGGTGGGCCTAGGGTTGGGAGTGGGAAAGGGGAGAAGCTTAATGATTTTTGCTATAGTAGCCTCCATACTCAGGTAGGGCATGATTCTTAAGGTCAGAAAATTGTGTTTCTTGAGAAGTTTAGACCTCTTCTGTACAGCATATGGTGAGAAAACATTTACAGTAAAATCATGAATAATGGCAGTTTGGCTATAATGTTAGGAACTTTGTTTTGCTTGCATGGTGTCATTATTTATTTAAGTGGATTGAGAATCTGATTGGTAGCATGTAATTTTTGCATTAAATAAACAAACAACTACAGACCCCCCCCCCCATTACTCCTCAAGGCAAGGAGTGAGAGAAACCAGCCATTTCCATAGGAGTGTGGCAAATGCAGAAATGGCTAGCTTCTTCATTTCCATATTCTACTTCATCGGAGGACAAGATTGAGAAACATCCCTTTTTAATTTGACCACCTAGAGCTGAGGTTTCCAAACTTGTCAGCTTTAAGACTTGTGGACTTCAACTCCCAGAATTTGGGAACCTCTGACCTAGAGTGAGGAGATTCTACTGAAAGCAGATGGTCTAGAACAGGAATGTCAAACTCAATTTCATTGAGGGCCAGATCAGCACTGTAGTTGTCCTCTGGGAGCCAAGGGGGAGGATGTCTTCGGGGTGGTTGACCTTCCAGGATTGCGTGGGCTGGGTTTGTGTGTGTATGCACCCATTCATGCCTTCTGGGATGTACGGGCCAGGACGAAGAGACGTGGCCCCACCCCTTACTGTTTTCAGGATGGATGTGCAGGCCAGATCCGACCACATGGAGGGCCAGATCCAGCATGTGGACCTTGAGTTTGACATTACTGGTCTAGAAAGTATCATTGTGACCCAAACCGTGTCATGCCTCATGCTGTGCCTCAGCCTCAGTCACACTCAGACTCAGACGGGTTAACAGACTCAGGAGAGATAGAATAGAATAGAATAAGAGTTGGAAGGGACCTTGGAGGTCATCTAGTCCAACCCCCTGCCCAGGCAGGAAAA